>SNQN01003194.1:0-21433 GCA_008642245.1 Bassia scoparia
TAGAGGGGTCTATCTTCAAGGCCCTTACATCACATTTTTCTAAGCAGCTATCTAAACTGCCTCAAGTAAAGCCCGTTGCACCATTTGGGTTGTGCTACGAGMCCAAACAWTTCTCCTCCACTCAACTAGGCCCTGGAGTTCCGAGCATCGATTTCGAGCTAGARGGTCAAAATACAATATGGTCCATCTTCGGACAGAACTCCATGGTGGAGGCAAAGCCGGGTGTCTTATGCCTCGCATTCGTTGARGGTGGGAAGGAATATAGAGCTAATGTTAACATTGGGACGTACCAAATGAGGGACATCCCACTGAAATTTGATCTGAGCAAGTCAGTGTTGGGCTTTGGTGGCCCACTTAGTGGACAGAAAACACACTGTGAGAACTTCAAATTCACAGCAACTGTTTAATAATGCCTCTGAAACAACCATCAACCTTGGTTTCCCTTTTAGTGGAGTAGATGTTGTTTGTTTTTAACCTTTGCAAGTGGTTACAACTTACAAGGGAAGTAAATAGCTAGTTTGTTTCTGAAATAATTGACAACCAGTTTGTTTTCATGTACTGTAGTTTATGTTGTGTGCAACAAGTGTAATGTGGGTTCTTCAAACACAAAATAAAAAAAACAACAAATTAAACAGGTGTTGTCTGAGTACAAAACGAATAAAGCAACGCAACGAATCAACTGCATCATCAACTTAGCCATTTTCTTTCCAGATGTATAGAAAGGTCTTTGAGCATGTGAACGAAGTTCGATCTTAGGTTTTAGGTACCATCTCTCGGTCAGGACTTCAATCATTTGAACTGAGTTAGAAGCACGATATTATCCATTAGTTTACGAAGATGGTGTAAGATACAGGCATGCAGCATAATGTGACTCATTCCCTTGCCAGTAATCACATGTAAAATCTTGATCATGTATTAAGAAATTAGTATTAAACATTCAATAGTATCTTGGTCATATAATTTGATATGTTTAAAGCTTCAGTTCAGTGAACTGTACTCTCGATCACATGCCGTTGCTCCTGCTGATAGATTTTCTCACATACATGCAGCATACGGATCTTGATTTCTACGCGTGCTTCATTCTTCCATATACGAAGAACGAAGAAGATTTACTAAAAACTAACGGAAACATCTAAAGAAGCTTCTTAACACAAGTAATCACTACAGTAGAACAAGATTTCTTGTCATTCGTGTATCATGTATGCAATTCTTGCCATGTAATTACCAATTAGAATTAAAATATGAAATTTTTTAGTTTATTATCTAAATATTACAGTTTTTGCACATTTTCCCTTCTTTACATCGCTTGAGACACTTTCATGATATGACAGATTAGTTGAATACTAACAGAACAAACAGGTGCCAAACAAACTTCTTTTTTGACAAACAAGTCTTAATTGCATTGAACTAATGAAATTAGATGAAAAAAATGTTACCAGCTGAGCAACAACAATATCTACTTACTTTTAATTACAATCGTCGTTTCAGACTTTCAGTGGCTGGAAACAGTCTACAGTATAAGATTAAAATCATAGACAACAGACTTCCACTCAATTTTTAAATTGCATTCATTGTTTGAATTACAAAACACCAACGATTAACCTTTAACCGTTCTTTCTACCTCGGAGCAGATGTAGATTAATTATATGCCAGTATACGATTTTCTTAAACTCAGTTTTTTTTTTTCAACCTAACAATCACAATCGTGCATTAACTATACTTGATAGATATACTTCGTAACTTATATCATTAGTATTAACTATTCGTTTAAGTTTTTGTCGAGAATGATGCATTAAGAGTACTATTATTTGTAGTTTATCAGAAAAAATACATTCAGATCATATGCAGAAATATGTTTGCTATACATACATAGCTGAATTTAGCTAGCAATAACTAAGTATACTCTATGAAGTGTGATGCTAACAGAATGCTCGATCTAATTAACTCCACACAATACGAGAGTTGACAATGTTACGCATGTGCCATTGTGCTTATATAACCCCACCAGCTTCATATAATCATATGCACTCATACAGTCTCAGATATATTCAAATTGAACTTATGAAAAAAAATAACAAAACTCGAATTATTAGTCAAATTATGGACTTTACGCGTTTTGAAATCCACTCAATACTCATCACCACATAATATCTCTATTATTATAGGAAGGGAGGAAGATGGTGTCCCCCCTCTTAAAAGACCATTTATCCTTAATGATTTTTAAAAATATATATGAATTGATATGCCTAAACTACCCTTTTGCTTATTATTTACGAAAAAAAATGAAAATGCATAATTTTTGACTTAATTAATGAAAGATTAAATAAATTAAATATATCCCAAATTGAATGAAACATATATCTAATTAATTGAATTTCAAATCATATTTACTTACAAAATAATACATTAAGACTAATATTGTATTGTTGCTAATATTAGGTATACAAACATTGTAATATGATACATACATATAATCATTTATAATGAATACAAGTTCACATGTCTAACACGCATCGCGTGCATATAAAGACTAGTATTATTAATTATCATATACGAGTATTATAGCATAAATATAAGTTTCAACATGTGCCAAATTAAATGTTCATTATATATATGGTCCATACCACTTGTTTATAATCATACACCCAATAAATCAAATCAAATCCACTACACTTGCTTGTGTGAGTATGGCTTATCATCTTCCTCCTCTTTCTCACTTGTGTTTTCTCTCCTCCAACACATCTTTAGCCAAGCTATGCTTCAGCCTCGAAACTGAAGCCGAAACCACTAGTCCTACCAATACGCCAGGATGCTGCTACTAACTTGTTAGTAGCAGCATCTACGGTAGAACCCCCTAACCTAGTGAAGGCTGATGTTGTGGACCTCAACACGCGCCACTTATGGGCTAATTGCGAAACCAACTACAACTCATCAACCTTCAGCCAGCCCAAATGTGGATCGGCCCAATGTAAATCGGCCCACACTAGCTATTGCTTCAATAATTGCCAAGGAGCAAGACCATTTTGTCACACTAATACTTGTGGGTACTTGTTGGAGAATCCGGTGTCATACCAAAGTACCATTGGTGAGCTAGCTCAAGATGTGATTGCGTTCAGTTCAACCAACGGGCGTAACCCCGGTCCKTTGGTCCYRATACCCGACTARCTCTTCACTTGCGCGCCATCAGCCTTGGTTGAGTTGCGCTTGCCCAAAGGTGTGCAAGGGGTAGCCGGGCTGGCTCATGCTCCTATCGCGCTACAAAACGTGCTGGCCTCTAAACTTGGTCTTAAGCCTGTTTTTACCATGTGCATCCCGTCCACGACCTCAGGTAACGGGGTCATTTTCTTTGGATCCGATGGGCCTTACAGTTTCCTCCCAGGAATCGACGTCTCCAAAASTCTCAAATACACACCCTTYACAATAGACCCWTTTGATCAGTACTACATTAACGTGAAGAACATCAWGATCAACCAAAAGCCCGTTCCCGGCCTCAACACTTCCCTGCTATCSGTAAACGATACGGGCTCCGGTGGTGGAACCACATTCAACACCCTATTGCCTTACACTATCCTAGAGGGGTCTATTTTCAAGGCCATWACCTCATTTTTTGCCAAGCAGCTCGCTAAAGTGCCTCAAGTGAAGCCCATAGCACCATTTGGGCTGTGCTACAAGTCTACACATTTCTCCTCAACTCTATTAGGCCCMGGAGTTCCGAGCATCGATCTCGAGCTRGAGGGCAGAGATGTAGTATGGTCCATTTTCGGGCTCAACTCGATGGTGGAAGCCAAGCCCGGTATCCTATGCCTGGCGTTTGTGAATGGGGGAAACCAGTATAGAGCTACAGTGAACATTGGAACATACCAAATGAAGGATATTCCACTAAAATTTGATCTGGAGAAGTCAGTGCTAGGCTTCGGTGGTCCACTTAGCGGACTAAGGACTCATTGTGAAAACTTCAACTTCACCACTGCCGTTTAATTCAATGCAAATTAAACAACATGGTTAAGTTTGATTCTAAATTTCCTCCACTTTTGTTTGTAGAATTCAATAAGTATTTTCATGCAATGTTTGTAGAATTGTAATCAATCAATCAGAGCTTTAGTCTCGTAATTTGGGAGGCTAAAATAGTCTAAATCTTTGAAAGGAATCCCACAAGTTGGTAAAAACAAAGTGAAAAGCATGACTGAAGGAAAAAACAGTACATACAACAACTCAGTACTAATCCTTAGACACTAGAGTACTACACAGCAGGCATATTAAACTTGATGAACAACGGTCACTCTACAGAGTAGAACATCAAATACAACCTACACAAACACCCCTTTATTATTGAACAACACTTAGCTTACTCTTACTCATAGTCATATTAGCCTTAGTTATGCCACTAGATAAACGACTCTGGGGTCTGGCCTAGCACGCCGTCTCCAGAACGAAGGCGGTCATCTGACCGCGCCCTAGTTGAACTCGAAGTCCTTCACGATGGTCTTGATTGTCTTAGCCCAAACATTCTCCCTAGGAACAGCCACGCCATTGAGCGATTCGAGAACTTGGTTAGTCTTAGGCTTGAAGTCGTTCACGAAGTGCTTGACTGATGTTGCCTCGTGATCATGGCTAGCCACGCCATTGAGCGATTCGAGAACTTGGCTAGGCTTAGGCTTGAAGTCGTTCACYAAGTACTTGACTGGTGTTGCCAAATCATCATGGCTAGCCGCGCCATGGTGCCAGTGAACAACATGGTTAGGCTTAGGCACAAAGTCTCTCACAAAGTGTATCCTCGTGGTTCCCTCGTTAAGTAYCCATTGGAGGTTGGACTTAAGCTTGAAGTTTTTTACGAAGTATTTGGTTGRTGTTGGATAAGCCGAACCAAGAACTTGGTTCGGCTTATGCTCAAAGTCTTTGACGAATGAGTGATCYCCCGAGAATTTCTGTCCGTTGTCGTTCAGGGTTTCGAGTGCTTTCGCTCCCCAATACTCGCCGGCCGAGTACTTTTGTCCGTCCTTCAAACTCACATCTGAAAGTGCTTCAATTGCTTTCTCTCCCCAATACTCTCCCATGTATTTCCGTCCATTAGCAACATTCACAACCTGAATGAATACAAAGATTAAAAAAAAAACACATATTCAAGGTTCATCAACCAATCAAAATTAAAATCTTAGTTTCATAACATAATCGACTACATGAACTAAAATTAATCATTTCGTTTGGTCATCCACTTGTATATTAATATTTATTGTCAATAATGTCGAATTTTGTTAAAGCAAATTGAGCATAAAGACTTATGATAAATTGATTACGAAGGCACTGTTTTCGTCAACTGAATTTTAGTAAATTGAACTTATTTTTCTGTGTACTGGCTAAGAAAGTTTCATGCCATGATTAAGCAGCAGACATCCATTAATTTGTGCTATAATCAGCCTGAAATAACTTTTTTCTCATTTGATCTTTTATTTATATAGTATTCTGATTTCTGAATGACTATGAAAAAAATTACACCAAAATAAAGAATTTTACATCTAAACTTGCTTAGAAAAACTTTCACAGTACTCACTTGATTGTAATTAGATCTCAAGATTATTAAAAGCTATTCTAATTTCTAAGCCATCCAAAAATACATCTAATGCAATGGAGCGCTCATTAATAAAACTGTATAATTAATCAAACTCACATTTTTGTTTTTGTTTTTTTTGGTGCATAAACCCGGCAACATTTTTGTCTTCAAATAATACAACATTTTTGTTTAGTGATTAGTTACCAACACTTCCAATTAGAACCTTTGTTGAGACAAAGAAAGAAGAATATGAAGAAGAACCATTCACCAATAATCACCATGCATAATTCAAATCTATTCAATCAGTTCATCCCTAACACAAAGAATGCAATCAACGATCGTGTATGTTAGAGGGTATTGGACCATAGGTCCAAGGCCCATTAAGTTATTCTGTCCAATACCCTCTAACAGTGTATTATTTGTAAAGTATAAAATATTGCATTCTTTATGTTACAGAGTAAGCACTGATTAATGCAAAGTGCAACCAAAATTCCATACTTAATTACAAGTAGAATCTCATGATCATATGATTGAAAGAGAACTTCGAAAGAAGAATAAAGAATAAGTAGATAAATACGAAGTAAAATTTTAGAGAGCTGAGTGATGAGTGCTTACCAATAGAAATGCCAAAAGAAGAGAAGTGATGAAGAGCTTCATTTTTATTCTTATTTTTGTTCAAACGTCTCCAACAACTGTTATCACTTGCCTTAGGCCTATTTATAGACTGAGTCTTCTACTTATCAATATTTGAGGACTTTATTATCTTCGCCAAAACATAGGATGATACTATGATAGTATTAGCGTCATATTACCATCACGCCCTTKCTAGATAAAGTACTTCTTTCTCGGTTCTTTATTAGTTGCATCCAAATAACTTGGCACAAATTTTAAGAAAATGGGAGAGATGGAAAGGGGGGTCCCGTGTAATAAGAGTACGGTAGAGAGAATATATCATTCAAATGAAAAATGATGCAAGTAATTTGAAATTTTCAAAAATATAAAAGAATGTAAGTAATAAATTAAAGAATGGAGGAAGTATTTGTTTTCCAAGGACATTTTGGACAATTCTTTGATCTTTCGTATAAAAGTCAAAACATAAGGTGGTGATGGTGTTCAACATAATTTTACCTTTTAGAAAGTGAGGAATAGCTCAATAGCTCAAGTGATTTGGTTAAAGCTTTCATTCCGATTTCAAAAGATCAATGATAATTATCACAAAGCAACATGATGATAGTGTTCTAACTTATAGATACAAAATAATCTTTAATGTCATAATGGTGATATATTAAACTCTTTTTTCATTAATGTCATAATGGTCGTATATTATACTCTTTCAATTGTTTTCCTCCTAATACCTACCCTTCCTAGCTATGAAACACATGTTCTAATATTTTCTTCTCGCAACTTCTTCCTTAGTAACGTTAAGGGTTGGGCTAATAATGTGTTTTGAGATGTAAATTCAAAGTGAATAGGCTTTGCATGTTTTCCTTTTTTCTTGGACAGAGTCCTTCCGTTACTTGTTATACATGCACGTATGCAACTAATACATTACAATTCTCACAAAATAGATCAGTTTCTCACAACTTTATTAATTATCTTAAAATTATCGAGCCTTTAACATGCAATGTAACACACGTCAAAAAAAACATGCAATTTAACAGAATCATTCCAAAGCCTTTTAAACAGGCCAATACTTAAGAACTAGATGTGTATAAGAGACAGATTCATGTTCATGAACTATTGTGTATGCTCTAAAAAAATAAAAATTAATTCTCAAACAAGAAGTAAAGAACAATTGAGTTAAGCCTGAATAACCAAGTGTAAGTGTATGTTGTCCACTTTATAAATGAAGCTACTCCGATCCCACTTTATTACCAAGTTGTATATGATTTTGAGATAAAGCTTCTTGATCGTTTGAAGTAGCTTAGGCTCTTCTTCCTCTGTAACTTACATTATTTGACATGGTTCTACTGTTTTTTGGACTGAATTAGGTTGAACTGAACTAAAATGAATTGAAACATGTTAAAGTCGACTAAACTAAACTAAAGTAAATTGAAATAAGCTGAACTAAAATACCATAAAATAGAGCCTAAAAAAGTCTTAGAATCCAAATTGGGTTGAGTTGTGAAACCTCAAGCTAATGGTTGACTATAGAATGACTTTCTTTGTTTAATTCTTTAATCAATTCTTATGTCAATATTAATGCATTACTTACTTTAACCAAAAACCGCACATTACTCTTTTTTTTTCTTTTTTTTATAATTGCAATTACAATTGACAAAGTTAATTTGAATTCGATTTTTCAAAATGGAAAACCCAACCCGCGATGTCATCCGGTTTTGAATTCCGAGTTTCCGACCCGAATTGCTATCCACTGGACCAATGCATGCACATGCATACTATTAGGTTAATAGCAAAGCGGCCAATGCATGCATAAATGCATTAGACAGAACATGCAAGACGTACAATTGTCATATTATATATATTTATCTAGTCTTTTAATTTCTGTTCAAATTTTTTAAAATTATTTTCAGCAAATAGAAATTAAGATTACTTCAAACAATTTCAAATAGCCATAATTAACAATCTTTCTCTCACAAATAAAGTTCCAATAAACAAAAATAATGCGGAAATAACATAGATGTCACACTTGAATTTTCTGCCCATCTCAAGTCAAGGCCTCGTTTAGTTGTTCATATTTTCCATGGACAATCAAAATTCCCATGAATTTCATTTTGGATTTATTGTTTGGTTGACACAAAAAATACGAAATGCAAGCAATGCAAGTTTATGGGAATTTTAACTTCCCACAAAACATATAGGAAGTAATTTACCACACCTTCCCTTGGTTAATGAAAATTCATGGGAATTTTGAATTCCTACATGGTATGTTCTACCAAACAAGTTTGATAAATTCCTAGGTATTTGACTAGATAAATAAAATTTCATGAATTGTAACATCCTAGGGGAATTAAATCACCGCATCAACCAAACAAGACCTAAATGTCATACATAAATACTACAGTTTATAATAAACCTTCAATTAAAAGGATGGTCATCATTCAAAAATTGAAACCTAGTTAATTACTCCATCCGTTTTTATTTAATTGCTTCACTTCACTTTTTATACTTTGTTTGAAAAATAATATGAGAGGGAATGGAAGGGGAATGAGGGAGGGACGAATAATGGGTTTTCCTTCAAAATTTCTTCATTGTTGGAGAGATCAATTTCTTACAAATTAAATTAATACTACCATTTTTTTTCCCTTCAAATTCCTTTATTTCCTCATTGTTATCTAAATGAAGGAACCTTCAAACCTTCATTTCTCTTCCCTCCAAACATAAGGTAACCAAAAATATCTTTAATTGTATAACCTCAAAAATTATATATAAAAAAAATACATAACGAGACTAATCTAACAACATCATACATGATTATTATGTTCAATGTTATTAATTAGGATCGAGATTCTAATTTGGATCGATATGAGTAGTAGGATCAGGTTGATAAAATCGGATCGTAAAATTGTAAGATTCTATCAATGACAAAAATAATAACAATAAAACTATTAGTAGTATAATTTCAAGTTTAATAGTAACTAGAAGTCGAAATATAGTTCTTCATATGTTTAATGTGAGAATTTTGTAGTTCAAAACTTAGTTCTATTAAAAATTCTAAAATTTATAATTTTATAATTACACTTCTGAATTGAATCGTAGAATCACATTATGATACTACCACTCAAAATAATCAATATGCTGAAAGGAGTGCAACGGTGTAAGTGTGTAACATGTAGTATTGTAGTTTGAGGTAAAGAGCGAGAATATTAATAAAATACATTGACATGCTTGGTTACCTACTTACCTTATCTACTCTATAATCTTCAATCTCAGTTGGAATTGTGTGGGACCCATGGAATAAGCTCTTCTTATACTTGTGTGATCTCCCTATAAATAGGGAGCCAAGTTTATGTCGAAAGTACTCAAATTGAAAGCAGCATCCAAACAACACTTAAAACACCTCAATACACTCAACCAATTAACAATTCAACATGATGAAGCTCAATTTGGGTGCTCTCAGTTTGGCCGTTCTCTTTCTCATGGTAAGTTCCTTCTCAACTCTTCACTTATAATTCTTATTTCATATTTATAGATATTGATAGAGTATATAACATATTCCTGAGTTCCGATCATTAGCTTAAGTTTTTGGTTAACATGGTCCGATTAACAATTTAACATGGTATCAGAACCAGTATGATACAGAGGTTACGAGTTCAAATCTCACCTCCTTCTCCCTTTTAAGCGAAATTAATTCGCGTCAAGTGTTAACGGATCATCTCAATCAAAAACTTAAACTAATGGTTGAAGTGCAGGAATATGTTATATACTCTATCAAATCTATCAAATATATGATATGATTTAGATATGAACGAGTAAATTGACATACCAATACTGCAATATCATGCAGGTTGTGAATGCTAGGGAATTGGAGTTCAAGGAATCAGACTATGTGTTCTTCAACTACAACGACCTCAGGGTCGGAGCCAAGATGCCGATCTACTTCGGCGGTGCATTCGACAACGAAGTCCCACACTTCCTCCCCAAGGAGAAGGCCGACATGATCCCACTGTCATCCCAGAAGCTCCCCTTCCTTCTCAACTACTTCGGCTTCGCTCCCGAGTCTCCTCAAGCCAGGGCCATGGAATACAGCCTCAAAAAATGCGAGGCCGAAATCCCCCAGGGAGGAGCCAGGAAATGCGTCGCCTCCCTGGAGGACATGATCGATTTCGTCCGTGAAACCTTCGGAATCAGCCCCGCCGCCAAGTCCAACACCTTGTTGTTCGACGATATCAAGGTGTTGAGCACCAGCCCCCTCCCCAAATCCACCAAAGTATTCCAAGAGTACACCATTGTCGAGCAACCAAAGCGAGTCCCGAGCCCAAAAATGACGGCGTGCCACATGATGTCTTACCCTTACGCCATGTACTTCTGCCACTACCCCGACCCCGAAAACCGAGTGTACGAGATCTCTRTGATGGGCGAAGACGGCACCCACGTCAACGCCATTGCRAGCTGCCACATGAACACCGARGCCTTCGACGCTAACCTCATGGTCTTCCGTATGTTCGACACCAAGCCCGGCAGCCCCGTCTGCCACTTCCTSTCRTCCGACGGTCTTCTCTGGGTTCCTGCACATGCCGAAGCCCATCAGAATTAGATTGTCGATCTTGCAATCTGCTAATAAGCTCGATGTGTCTCCATTTGCTCTTTTTTTAGTTGATGTACCATTAGGTCCCGTAAGAGTATTCGTGTCGAATCCTCGGCCTAGTACTAGCGATGCTAGTGTTCATTTGCTTTTGTTTCATCCTAGTTGATGTACTAATGGGTCTAGCTTTCATGTAAGAGTGCTTGTGTAAAATAACTGAATAATAACATAACGTTGCCGTACTATTGGATCTTCTGCTCTCTTTTTTATTGAATAATAATGTGTGCTAGATTGTTCAAAAATAAAGTCTTGACTTGGATTTCCAGTGCAACTAACACTTATATGATCAAATTTGTCACTATATATACCTTTTAAATCCATATCCTATATGGATTAGAAATTTTCCATCAAATGATTATGCTCAGGTCGAGTGGCTATTGTTTCTAAAGGATTCCTTATGATTTATCCTCAATTATTAGCAATGTWTTGAGGGGGTGTTTAGATCAATCGCCATGGTTGTTAGCTTAGCTTTAACCATTGTTGTTTGATTTTACAATAAATATAATAGACTGACAATAGTGATAGATTTCCGTACTCTTCAAAACCGTCATTTGCGCTGTTCGTTCGCACTCTCCGAAAATAGTAATCGTGATCATTATTATTTATGTGAGAATGAGAAGAGTGTAGAAATTATTTTTGGAGTGGAGAAATTATTTTTGGAGTGCAAAAATTATTTTCCATAATCATTTTGTTAGAGTTACAATTCACGAAGGTATGAAAATAGCGGGAGTGCGAAAATAAAATGTATTACCATTTGAAAACGGTAAGCTAATTTCATTCGCTAGGCCTAGCCAAAAAGTTCAGTGAAATATGACGACTTGGGGTTGGCTTATGTAGGAGTCACCACACTTTCCCACCGTTGGTGCAGGATCAATCCCTTATCCCTGCAGTTTGCTAGTTCTCTCCTTCCCTCTAGTACTGACTCCTGAAATAGGATCAGTGTAGGACCCATCCGTCTACAAAAAGTTCAGTGAAACACCAAGATTTTTCCGAAATTAAAAATACGAAGTATTCTACTTCATACAGATTCACAGTTCAAGTGTGGAATCAAGGAATAAGGAATGTCATACTTTGTTTAGGGTCTAGCCATTTAGGGTTTAATTATCACTTTCCAACATACTAAATAAAAAATTCAATAACTCTCTTTTCAAGTAAGAATTTTATGAAATTAATTATTTCATTTAATTACATACTCATTTTTCTTAATTCTCTCCACGATTCCTAATAAGACTAACATAACAGAATGGATGAAGTATTATTCTCTTTTGAATTTGAACAACAAATGAAAACAGATGGAGTACTTATTATTTGTCACTCTATATGAGCATTTTAGGTTTCATAAGTGAATTATATATGTTCGATCTTGATTTATCTCCTTTCACTTATAAAAATTACAAATTACTTTAATGCCATCCAAATATTTCTACTCAAAATTAATTCCTTTAGTAAGTTGTTACCTCATATATATTATGCTTTTTCTCTTAACAAAATTGGTAATTTTCTTCAAAGTTACATTTACATTAAGAATTGTGTAATATTTAAGAATGAATTAAAGATAAGTTAACTTTAACACTAAATAATAAATTTAAGTTAAAATTAATACTCTTTCGACAATAATAACAAACTATATCGTCTTACATCTTATCTAATCAATTTGCCAATGCAAGTAATCATTATGTTTGAATTTTAAAAATAAAAAAGTAATTAGTCATTACTTTTGGCTTAATTCATAAACATGCGGCTCGAAAACCTCATTTTGCGATTTTAATTCACATTTTGTCCATTAAATTATCGTTTTATCGATCGTCACATTTTTACTCAAAATTTCTTTTACAACTTAATGGCATGCATGGACCCCCCCCCCCCCCCCCCACCACCAAACTGTTAAGCGCCCAAATCTAGTCTGTCATGTCGCCATTTTATTGCACGTGTGTTTCAACGTGTGTGAGTTCTAAGGAAACTTTTTTCGAAACATCATCATATACTTCTTTTTTTTCCCCAAATATTGCATCACTTCATTATATAGTCATGGGAACAAATCGCAAATTTTTTGTCTCTGATCTTTCAACAAAACTCGACCCAAAATCCACCTTTTTGGCCCATGAAATTGTCATTTCGACGACCGTCACAGTTTTGCCCATAATTTCTCTCACACCTTAAAGATCATGGCTGATGGCCCCTCGCCAAGTTTCAGCCTAAAACAACAATTGTGATCAATGGTGACCTTAAAAGCCACCTCAAATGCCATAGTTTTGGCCTCGTTTATTGCATGACTTCATTTTTTTGTGGGAACCATCCACACAAGTTTCGTCAATTTTGAAAAAATGTGTCTAAAAACTCATTTTCGTCAGCTATACATCACGAAAAATGAAGCCTACAAATCAATTTATGTCAAAATGATCGAAAAAGACTAACGTTGGTTCCCACAACCTAATTATACAACGTCACGAAAAATTTGGGGTCGAGAACAGGAGATATGTTGGGGTTTCAAGGGCCGCAAACTAAGAAAGCGACAAAATGTCAAAATGCGTGTGAGAGGCATAACAATCATCATTTGAGGTTGAAACTTGGCGAGGAGTCATCCCTCATCACTTTCAAGATATGGGAGAAATACTAGGGAAAACGAAACCAAGATATCAAAAAGACAAATTTATGTCGAAAATCTTAGATGATACATCACAAAAAAATTGTTTTAGAAAAAAATTTGGTCAAAATGGCCGAAAAGACTACAATGGGGGACTTTCGAGTCTGCAAACGACAAATCGACGACAAAATGTCGAAACGCTCATATGAGGCATCACCCTTAAATTATGGGAGAAATTCTGGGCAAAATTGAGCCGGTGACCGAAACTACATACATTGTTTGGGAAAAAACATGGATTAATATACATCATGAAAATGTGGTCTTCGGACCAATTTTCAGAAAAATTTAATTACCAAGGATTCATATGACCATATTATAAACCCACGTTAAATTTTGGACTAAAAAGAGTCCATAGGGGGGGTGTTTAGTCTACGAAAGAGAAACCAACAAAACGTCAAAACGTTCGTAGGAGACACTACGCTCAGTATTTGCGGCCGACACTTATCGAGAAGTCATTCCCCATCACCCTTCAGGTGTGGGAGAAATTCTGAGTAAAACCAAGCCGGTTGAGCGAAACGTTGTTTTTTGGGCAATAAACGTGAATTATACAACACGAAAATGAGGTCCTTACTTGGACAAATTTTTGGAAAAATTGCAAAAATAATTTACCATGGGTTCATATGACCACATGATGAACCCATGCCAAATTAGGGACCCAAGAAGGTCCATATGGGGGACTTTCGAGTCCACGGATGACAAATCGACAAAACTGCAAAACACTCATAAAAGGCACTACGCTCAGTATTTGGGGTCGAAACTTGGCGAGGAGTCATCTCACATCACCCTTAATGTGTGGGAGAAGGAAAAACCGAGCCACGTGACCGAAACGTCATTTTTTGGGTAAAAACAAGGATTATTTATCACGAAAATGAGGTCTCCAAACTAATTTGCAATAAATTGCAAAAATATTTACCATGGTTTGTATGACCATATGATGAACTCACGCCAAATTTAGGGCACAAAAGAGTCCATATAGAGTCCACAAACGAAAAGCAAACAAAACGTCGAAACGCTAGTAGAAGGCACTAAGCTCGATATTTGGGGCTGAAACTTGACGATGAGTCAACCCCCATCACCTTTAAGGAGTGAGAGAAATTTTGGGCAAAATAGATTCAGATGACTAAAACGTCGATTTTTCAGCGAAAAACGTGCATTAAATCACGAAAATGAGTTCTCTGGACTAAATTTCCGAAAAAAATACAGAAAAATCCCCCATCGATTCATATGACCATATGATGAACCCACGTCAAATTTAGGGCTCAAAAAAGTCTGCAAACGACAAATAGACAAAACGTCGAAATGTTCATAGGAGGCACTACACCTCGTATTTGGGGCCGAAACTTGGCGGCGAGTCATCCCTCATTGCCCTTAAGTTGCGGGAGAAATTCAGGTAAAAATCGAGTTGGATGACCGAAATGTCGTTTTTTGGGCGAAAAATGTGGATTCGAAATCGCAAAAATACGGTCTTCGAACAAATTTCTGGAAAAATTCCAGAAAAATTTACCATGGGTTCATATGACTTTAATTATGATGAAACTGGGCTAAATTTGGGGTCCAAAAGAGTCCATATGGGGGACTTTCAAGTCTGCGAACGACAAATAATCGACAAAATGTCGAAACGCTCGTATGAGGCATTACACTCAATATTTTCGGCTGAAACTCTACGAGGAGTCATCCCCCATCACCCTTAATGTGTGGGAGAATTCAGGGCAAAACCAAGCCGGGTGACCGATACATTGTTTTTTTGGGTGAAAAACGGTGATTATTAATCACGAAAATGAGGTCTCCGGACCAATTTTCGGAAAAAGTGCAGATAATTATATCATTTTTTCATTTGACCATTTAATGAACCCACGCCAAATTTGGGGCCTAAAAAAGTCCATATTGGGGACTTCTGAGTTTGTAAACGATAAACCGACAAAACGTCTAAACGTTTATAGGAGGCACTACACTCGGTATTTGGGGCCGAAACTTGGCGAGGAGTCATCTCATCCCCCATCACACTTAAGGTGTTGGAGAAATTTAGGGCAAAACCGCCGCTGGGTGACCGAAAAGTCGTTTTTAAGGCGAAAAACGTGAATTATACATCACGAAAATAAGGTCTCCAGGCCAATTTCTGAAAAAATTGCTGCAAAATTTACCATGGTTTTCATATCACCTTATGATGAACTCGCACTAAATTTGGGGGTCAATAGAGTCCATATGGGGGACTTTCGAGTCCGCGAACAAAAAACCAACAAAACGTCAAAAACGCTCGTAGGAGGCACTACGCTCGGTATTTGGGGCCGAAACTTGTCGAGGAGTCTTCCCCCATCACCCTTAAGGTTTGGAAGAAATTCTTGTCAAAATCAAGTCGGGTGACCGAAACATCTTTTTTGGGCGAAAAACGTGGATTATACATAACGAAAATAAGGTCTTCGGACCAATTTTCGAAAAAATTGCCGAAATTTTTACCATGGGTTCATACGATAATATGATGGGTCTGAGGAAGATTTGGGGGCCAAATGAGCCCATACGGGGGACTTTTGAGTCCTTGGACGACTAACCTACAAACCTTCAAAACGCTCGTAGGTGGCACTACACTTGGTGTTTGGGGCCGAAACTTGTCGAGGAGTCTTCCCCCATCACCCTTAAGGTTTGGAAGAAATTCTTGTCAAAATCAAGTCGGGTGACCGAAACATCTTTTTTGGGCGAAAAACGTGGATTATACATAACGAAAATAAGGTCTTCGGACCAATTTTCGAAAAAATTGCAGAAAAATTTACCATGAGTTCATATGAACATATGATGAAACCACACCAAATTTGGGTCCCAAAAGTATCCATATATATAAAGGACGTTGGAGTCCATAAACGACAAACCGACAAAACGTCGAAACACTCATAAAACGCACTACTTTCATTTAATTAATAACAAAGTAATAAAATGAAAAGACATGTTGATAATATCAAATTGTGGGATCCCCACTGATTTGAGTTCATCATGGGTAGGTATTTAGGGCCAAAACTTAGTGAGAAGTCATCCCCCATCATGGGTAGTTATTTGGGAGAATTTCTTGGCAAAATCGAGTCGGATGATCGAAACGTCTTTTATTTGTCGAAAAAACATGGATTATACATCATGAAAATGAGGTCTCTATGCCAATTTCCGAAAAAATTGCAGAAAAATACCATGGGTTCATATGACCATAAGATAATCCCTCGCCAAACTTGGGGCACTTTCGAATCCGCGAACGACAAACCATCAAAACGTTGAGATGTTCGTAGGAGGCACTATGCTCAGTATTTGGGGTCGAAACTTGGCGAGGAGTCATCCCCAATCACCCTTAAGGTGTCGTTTTTGTGGCAAAAAACGTAGATTATAAATTACGAAAATGAGATCCCCGAACCAATTTTTGTTGAAATTCCCGAAAAGTCTAAAGTTGGTTCTCACCACCATATAACGATGACACGCAAAATTTCGCGCCAAAATTAGGACATATGATGGAGTTTCGAAGGCCGCAAATGACCAAACTAATAACAAAACGTCGAAACGCTCGTATTCGCTACAACACTTGTCATTTGAGGATAGAACTTGACCTGGTGTCATCCCTCATCACCCTTAAGGTCAGGGAGATGTTCTGGACATAACCGTGTCGGGTCATCGATAGATCGATTTTAGAGGCAAAAACATGGATTAATTATATCTTTGGAAAATGGACCGTTAGAATCATCATTTTGGCGATCGTTTCATAATTACCCAAATTTATTCCCACGGGTTTAGGGTCACATATGCTTGGCCCAACCCAAATTTTAGCTCTAAAAACACACTCTAATGTTCTCAAGTCCCACTGCAATGTGTTTGTTCAACAAATAAAGAAACCAACAAAAATCATCTCTAATAGAGTCAATTGCACCTCATATTTTGCATGCCTTCATCATATAACCATTGGAACTCAAGGTACAACTTTTGGCCTTTTTTCAAAAATTAGTTCGGAAGTCTGATCTATTTTTCGTGGACCCCGTCTCATTTTTCTCCAAATATTCTATGACATGTTTAGGCCAACATGTGACGGCATCATGTCAAGTTTTAGCATCAAATATCAACTATAGGTCCAATAACTCATGTCCCAATGACAACCCACCGTCATCGTGGCTTCATAATTTACTCTATAACCCAACTCATACCACCTTGTTTCAACCTAGAATTTGGCATGGTTTCATCATTGGGGGAATCACATACATAAATGTCACGCCAATTTATAAATATTGGTCCGGACACTCATTTGTGGGCATATGTATTAGGCTAATAAATTGAATTATTTCATTAGACTAAATAAGTACTCCCTCCGTTCTTTAATGTTCATACCACAAGAAAATTTGGCACTATTCACAAGTTATGGGAATCTTCTAAATTGTTGTTAATGTATAAGAAAAAATATAGTCAAGTGGGATCTTGTTTGATTCGTCTTAATGAATACTTTATTAATATCTAGTTTTTATAATTTTTACTATTATAAACTCAAGATATTTAACCTATAAATTGTGCGTTGACAAACGTGTAAAGGAGAAGTGACATGAACATTATGGAACAGAGGGAGTAAATGGTATGTTTAGGCATATGTATTAGACTAAGTTATTGTGTAAGATGATACACTCTCCATTTTTGCTAATTTTCTTCTCATAAACAATTTATTTCAATTTAATTTAGTTAGATTTTATTATTTTCCGCTAAAGTAAATGAACCTAGCTTAAATATTTATTTTAAATTACACTTTAATTATATAGCTACTACTATTATGACTTTAGAATGGAACCTCGATGAATTACGCTTTGTTAGTGGATTAATCTCTAATTCTCGTTGTCTCTCCCACTAGGCCACTACCACCATTCCCAAGGCCGGATAACATTCCTAAATTATGTGAATCATGAATTGCATGCTTGTCCTTTTTTATGGGACAGAACCCTTGCATTACTTGTTATGCATGCGTGCATATATAAAAACATGCATCATGCAATGGTGAAATTACTGAAATACTTGCAATTTTCACAACTTATCTGAATTGAAAATTACCACTTTAGCATGCAATGTAACACACGTCAAAAATAACATGCAATGTAACGGCCAATTATCCTCATTCCCAAACCTTAGTTAACAATTTAACGGTCTTAATCATTCAAAGCATAAAAAACTATATGCGCCAATGCATGCACATCAGTAGATGCATATAAATAGGCTATTTGATGTGAATGCATGCTGACAGTGCATGCAAGACCTACAATTGTCATTTCTTATCTATTTTTATTTTTTTAATAATATTTTTTATTTTTGAAATTTTGAAATTAGCCGTGATTAAGATTATTGATGCTACTTACACCATTTTTATTTACTCGATAGATTTCTTATTTCCTGGACTCCTAGGTAACTTAGCTTTTGGAGAGAATGAAAAGATAGAGAGAAATAGAAAAGGGCATGGATCGTATGATCGAGAAGACAGGAATAGAGAGAATTTATTTTGCTCGAAATAAAAGTGTATCCAAGTGTGAAATTAGTGTCAAATAGTTATGCACATACATATTAATAGATTAATGGTTATGTATGCATTAGAGAATATTCTCAAAGGTTATAAGTATGATGAATTACCTTATCAAATCCATCACTTCATTAAATTAATTAGGTATGAGTTTGCAAGRTAAACACTTAGAGTGCAAGGTAATGGTAAGGAATTAAGGAAATCGATTAGGGACGGAAACTAAAAGAGGTGGACCCCATTCAAGGAAAGATTAACGATGTCGAAAAAAGGTGGTGCTATCTAAAATAAATAGGGAAAACTAGTTTAATTTTTTTTAAAAAAAAAATGGGAAATTCCTCGTGGAGCAATGTCGTAAGCTCATGAATGAGCGAGAATAATACTAGGATGGTTGACCTTCTAGGAGCAATGTCGTAAGCTCATGAATGAGCGAGAATAATACTTGTAATGGGACATTTGGTATAAATTCTGTAAACAAAATGGAAATATGATTTATATAAGTAAGGGAAACGATAATGATAAACGTTACTTTTGATATCTTGATGAAATAGATACAATTTGAGGAGATTATGATTAAAGAATAAAACACGTTTTGTTCCCGCTGCTTTGGAAAAGAGTAACAATTTGAAAGATTTTATTACCTTTAAAAATGGTAACTATTACTTGTAACTCATACTAAACTATTAAAAATGAAAACACTTATTCGTTCCCGTTTCCTAAATTACAAATTTTCATATCAAACGCTCCCGAAGAGTGTTGCCATTGATTCGATGAATTACCAAGACACCTTCCCTACCTTTCTCATGAATTCTACAAAACCGTTAAGAACGTTATCCTTTATCTGAGGTGAAAGCTGAGAACAAGTCCCAAGTAGTTATTGCTTAATGCTCCATTTTTTAATTTTATTTTCTATTATTTTATTTTTAATTCATGTGTTGGTCCCACCCATGCTTTATACAAGTACTTCGTATAATCTATGCTTATAAATAGTGAACCAAGTTCTTGGGTAGTGTACTCAAACTGAAAGTAG
Organism: Bassia scoparia; assembly: GCA_008642245.1. Classification (NCBI taxonomy): domain Eukaryota; kingdom Viridiplantae; phylum Streptophyta; class Magnoliopsida; order Caryophyllales; family Amaranthaceae; genus Bassia; species Bassia scoparia. The sequence continues at coordinate 19,998 of SNQN01003194.1, forward strand.
CATCCACAAAATACATTCAAAATCTGAACCAGTCAACAATTCAACATGAAGAAGATGCTACCTAAAATCAATTTGGGTGTTCTCGGTTTYGCCATTATGTTTTTAATGGTAATTTCTCAACTAATTATATGCAAATTATTTGATTTACATAACATAATATATAATGCTATACTGTACTTAGTAGTTAATTAACTGACGTACCATTGTTGCATGCATGCAGGTTGTGAATGCTAGGGACTTCGAGTTCAGCAAGAAGTTGAAGCACAAGGAATCAGACTATGTGTTCTTCAACTACAACGACCTCAGGGTCGGAGCCAAGATGCCGATCTACTTCGGTGGTGCATTCGACAATGAAGTCCCACACTTCCTCCTGCATTTGCAACTACCATCCTTTCTTCTGGAGCGGTCTTCTCTGGGTTCCCCTGCCTGACATGCTCGAAGCCCACCACGGAATAGATTGACTGATGTAACAACAGTCACCTTCAGCCTCGACTAGATACTCCTACTGATGAGAATCGTAGTCAACCGGTCAATCTCCAGTTTTATTAGTTGAATTGACAATTCGGAAATCTATAACAGAGTCATGAAGATCGAAACCTTCGATCATATTACGCACTGCTAGTGTTATCATGCTTTTCTTACATTCCAATAGTTGATGTACTAACTGGGTCTTGTACGAGTGCATTGGTACGATAATAACATGAGGTTGTATTATTCCGGCAATCATTCTACTTTCCTTCTTTCTTGTCAAACAGAATCAAACCTGACAACTCATGGTTACTCAAAAAAAAAAAAAAAAAAAAAAAAAAAAAAAAACACACACTAAAACGAAACAATTAGGTTGTCACAGTTTACTCTAGCGAAAACAAGTTATTCAATATACAGACGTCACTCAATAATCTCATCAAAAATGTTAAGCCACGAGTTGTGGTAAAACGAACCAAAAGTGAATATATCGAATAGGCATACCAAATTCATCATGTATTACATACATGTTGCTATTATTTTTTTTCCGAATCTTTCCACCAACATCATTATTCAATACTCTCAATAACCCTCGTCTTGAAATTCCTTGAATCCAATCTCCGCACCAGTGTTACCATACAACCAGAATTGATAAAGAAAATGATAACTGAAAGTATATCTCAACATTCTATTGCAACATAACGAGAACGAGAAGAAGATTTGTGTTTTCAAAAAATTCTTGTACTCCACAGTCCTCAACATAAGTATTTATCCCTTTAATATCACATATTAGAAAATTAAATCAATTAAGAAATTGGGGCGGCGAAAAAGGTCAATCCTCTATCTCTAGATCAATTACCCGACTGCCAGGAGAAAGAAGACTGCATACAAGAAGCCACGGATGCGAATACTCCAGCTGTTTGGGTGTGCATCCAGTCATCATGACAACACCACCCACACCGCGAAATGGT
>SNQN01003194.1:21911-32055 GCA_008642245.1 Bassia scoparia
TGGTGGCGGACAGTAGACATAGGATAAGAGGTGGCCGCGGATTTACAGAAATTTCTTGCATACTTTGGGGTGGTGGTGGATTTAATTTCTACTAGGCTATATAATTCAATGTACTTTAAGCATTGTTCAAAAGATCTCTTATTGTATATTCTTAGGAGTTTCAATTTATCTCTTGGAACTCCAAGAAATAAAAGATTGTGTTCAAATCTTCTAGTGAAACAAAATTATAGGTGCATGTCTCATACCTCCAGCGAAGTTGAACTGAAATGAATTGTGTATGAGAGAAAGAAATTAGGTTAGGAATTGAACGGAACTGAAATGAATTGTTTATGAGAAAAAGAAATTAGGTTAGGAATTAAACTAAACGGGATGGAAKTGATAACAAGCGGAAGTAAACATGCCCCATTGACCTTCAATGTCTCATTCCCATTCTATAGTTTAACAGTAAAGTAAAACAGCTTTTACACCATCTCACCAAATGGAGTCCTTCATGAAAGAACCAAACACTAGGATGTGGATTTTGAGAGGGATTGTGTTCAAGAAGTTTTTCCTAACATTGTACATAACTACATATTGACCAAATCTTTATCAACAAATCGGATCAAGATCGGAATTTTTATTTCAACTTGAGGAGGATGGCAATTAATTAAATTAAACGGTTAAAGTATTGGGAGTTGGTGCTCAAGTCTTGGTATCGAATCTTGTCCACAACCTACTTGTAAAAGAAAAAAGGAACCTCCAACTGAGGAAGATTTGTTGAGCAAAACTTTCAATTAATGAACCTGAATCAAACTAATTTAAATCATCTGACCTAATCCAAATTTATCCTAYCGTATTTAAACTTTTTTAAAAGGTAAGGAGAATGCACCTTAAATAAAAGGCAATGCCGTATTGAAGTGCACATATTAGAAAAGTTTGTCCTTATGTGCGGACAAATTATAATTTATCCACACAGCACATCGGGAGTGTGGACATGATATAACTTGAATCAGAAATAGAATTAGTGCATATTCTGTCTGTGTAGTGTACCAGCCCCTCCCACATGCTCCTCACTGATGCATTCTTAATATTAGCATTCTACTGACATAACCAAAAAGCTCTGAAACACGTATACAAAGTTTCAGGCTTTGACAACTACTGATAAATCATGGAAAGAATTTTAATATTGACATAAAATTCAAGTAAACAATATATACAAAAAACTAAAGAACTACTTACACATAGCAACAACAACTACAACAACTACCATTCATCAATGTAAATAATTCTACAATTATGTTGCGAGTTATTTACAAAAAATACAACTTCAAGGAAAAATTAAAACCTCACCTAATATCATTTCAACGAAATAAAAAACAAGAAGCATTAGGTATGGTCAAAAAAATATAATTCCCAAAATGAACAACAATATTCACAACAAAACATTAGTATTATCAAATTTTAATATTTCAGAAATGTAAATTTTTTTTGTTAAGAATTACCTTTGAATTGGAGATTCTTGAACAAAATTAGAGGAAAATAACAAGGATAATATTTTGTGAATTTTGAGAAGATTGTATCAAATATAGCAAATGGTTGTTCTATTTTATGAGGAGAAACAAATCATGACCGTTGGTAATTTGTTTTTTTTTAGCCGAAAAAAAATTTCCTATTTATTAAATATAGCCCGTTGGGTATGTGCTGAAATCTATTGCGTTGAAGCAAACTGCCAGGGCGCGTGTCAAGCTAAGAGTGGCGCCTGAACCCGCCAGCCAGAACTACTAGCCAACAGTTTTTTTTTTTTTTTTTTTTTTTTTTCTGCTTCCCACGTGCCTAAAACGACGCCGTTTGGGCTGGCCAGTTCATCCATACCAAAACGCTCGTTTTGACTGTTGAATTGAGCCAAAAAAATTCAATTTCTGCTACCCAGTGTGGGGCCCACCTGGGTACTGTGCATACTTTTGCTTCATTGTCCAACGAGCCACTGATTGCAGCGGAGCTTAATTGATTTGAACACATCCTCATTTTACTGGAGGGTGGGAACCTCAAATTTTTTAAGTGAGGAAGAAATCCTCATTGTTACCATTGCTTTGTCTTTATATAGCTCTAAGTGCGGGTTAATCTCAAGAGTTACTTCAATCTTGTTAGTTACTTTCGATATTTTAGTGCAGTTCATATTCTAATTTCATTCTCATTAGAGTTCAGTTCGATAGAACACACTCCGAAGTGCGAACTCACTTAAACAGCCCGCCTTGGCGAGTGCTGAACTGCTGACTTCCTAAGTTCATAATCAATGAATCAAACATACTAAACCCTCCTAAACCCCAACCAAGTTCGTGTACTACCATAGCATGAAGTTCTTCTCCAAAACCCCTGTTCTTCCTCTTTTCTCCTTCATAAAAGATCTCATTCTCAAAACCTTCCTGTGTCAACTCTCAAACGCACTTCTTTCTCTTCCTCGTCCTTCAATCACTGATCAAACTTTATGCCTTTTCCTCAATCAGGCCATGTTTCGACACTACTCGCAACCTCTTTATCAGTCACTTCTCCAAAATTGCCGACTTTTCTCGCTTCGTTGCCTATCTTCTCGACACAAATTGACGCCCGAGTATCGCTGCTGTCAACGCTTGCGTTTCTGGTACGCTCAATTTTCAGCATCATCGCTTCTTTTGCTTTGTTAATAGTTGCCATGTTATCGACTTAGGCCCAGATAAGTAATACTTTGAGCCATTGATTAATCATGTGAATACTTTAGAGGCAGAATCATGTTTCCCACTGTCAATTGCTATTAAATTGGGTTAATTTTAGTGCGGTTGTTGTTTAGCGACTAATCACAAGTGTATATGCGGAAATTGGCTTGTTGAATCAGCTGAGAAAGTGTTTGTTTTGAGGAGTGTTTGGATTTGATTCTGTTGTTTGACTGCTATGATTAATGGTATGTTTGGAATAGTGAATTGAGAAGGTAAAACGTTTGATTGGGAAATGAGAAGAGTTAGGGTTGGAAGGAAGATTTAGTTTTTGAGTGCTGTAGTTGGAGCATTGGGAGAAGTTAGAGAAGCTGTGAGCAATTCATGCTTATTGCCTTTAAAATGGGTTTGTTTTTGGTCTGGTCTCGCTTCAGCTTGAGTATGTAGTGCATGAAGGTAGTATGCTAGTGTGACGTTGTAGACTTGATGCTCTTAAGGTGTTCGACGAAATTCCTAGCCCGGATGTTTATCATGACTGCTAGGATTGGGGCTTCCTTTATGATGCGAAGCCGTAGAGTTCAAAATGTTGCAGTTGGATAATGTGAAAAGCAAATACGGATTACTATTGTAATTATTATCAGCAATTGAGGACCCTAGCTGTGATAAGTTGGGCGACAGTCACTCAATTTGCCCTCAAATCTGGATATATGACAGTTACTTCTGTTGGTGTAAGCTCTTATCTCATGTATGGAAAGTGCAAGAGATGAATGACGCTAGGCTGTTTTTGATTAATTATTTTGTGATTCTATTATCTTGGAATTCTTTGATTGGGGGTATTCTGAAAATGGATCACTGAGTACCTTTTATGTGTATTTCGTCCAGATGCGTGATCTTGGTGTTCTGCCTGATCAGTACACCTTGCTAGTGTTCTCGAGCAGTTGACTGCGTCCCTCAGTTTTGCTGATCTTGTGTTGCAAATCCATTCCTATATATTAAAAACTGGATTAGTAACTTGATGATTCAATGATTTCTCTGTTTATATCTTCGTATGTAAATCTTTTGCCTGACCATGCTAAAAGGGTATTACTGCACACAAAGAGAATTACTGTCGGCATCTCCAATATGCAGTCCGCTTGCGGTCACTGCAGGTGCCCCTGCTGACGCTGTGGAATGCTTCAATTCTCAGTTAAATTTGTTGCGTTCTAAATGGGATGGTATTACTGTTAAGTATAGATTAAAGCTGTAGTTCTATGACAAATATTGCGACTCAGGAAAGCTATTCATTGTTTGGCTTTTGAAAGCTGGACTTGTAAAGATAAGTTTGTGGAGACAGCTATTGTTGATTTTTATTGCAAGTGTGGCAGCGATTACTGAGCACAAACCTAATTTTAAGGATACATCTAACTATAGATTTGGCTGACATGGATACATATGATTATGGGATTTGACTCACATGGTTGTATATGAATGAAGTCGCTTTTATGCTGTTTGAAAAGATGACCGAACTAGGTATAAGCCTGATGAAATAAGTTCTTGCAATTCTTCACTCATGCTGTCAATGTTGGACTTGCTAGCGAAGCTACATTCACGTTGAATGCCATTTTGTGAGCTTGCATTGGATTGTTCCCCATAAAGACCTGTCTAGAACACTATGCTATCATGATGTCGACTTGTCTAGCCGACTTGCCTTGTAAAAGAAGCACGGCTCCTCATTTGAGACAATGCCCCTAGCCCTGACTCAAGTGTGGCAGCTTTTGCTGTCAGACCTGGCCACAATGTTGCCAATCTTGAAGTTGGAGAAGTTTGCGAGCAAAGGAGCTTCTTAAGTGCAACCTGACAATGGACTTGCTTACGTTCTTTCTGTCAAATCTTCATGCTAGAGCACACAACTGGGCTTCTGTCAGAAGGCTAAGAAGAAGAAATGAAAGAGATAATTCATTATTACAAGGAATCCAGGTTCTAGCTGGATTGAACTTGGAGGTCGCTCTACCACTTTCTAGCCGAGGACACTTCTCAGCCTGAGAGAATGAAAAGATTCTACTTTTATCTCCATTGTATTGCCCAACATAATGCTCCTTATCCGAAGCACAGTAATATTTTCATCTTGTTGTGACATGTTGTGATTTGTCTTGGGGTATACTAAAATGGTACATTTTATGATCGATACAAAACGCCTAAAGATGCGGAGTTTTTGCATGCATCACTTTGGGGTAATACATTGATTGATATATACTTATACCAATTCAGTAATCAGGTTAGATATGACATTGATATTTATTATTTTTTAGTTGTGTCTTCTAAACATGTTTAATGTTAGTTTGGGTTTGTATTGTGTCTTTTAAGACAACTCATTCTGCGTATAGATTAGTTCCTGCATTCGGAGCCTCGTTTTACTCGCTTTTGGAAATGTAGTGGTCATCGCGTTGACACCAACTCCGGCATACTTTTCATGTAAATAAGTACTGTATGTACTTTCCTGCAGTAATGTGAATTGTAGTTTTGTTTTCCTAGGAACTGTCTATTGAGAGCTTGCTGGATTTGTTCGGGCCGGTAAGGATTTTTAACTATGATTGAAAATTTGAACTAACACTTGCATAATTTTCTAGTTTCAAGCCCAGTATTCTGGTGTATGGATTTTTCGTTTCTGATCGATGATTCGTTGCTCCTCACTTGATGATTATCAATTTACTCGATTTATTGTTTTCACTTGATCAAACGACGATGCCATCCTATTAATCAATGCATCCAAAAAGATTTTAGTTTGTTTACATTTATTAATTAAGTTGTTCTCTCTTCATTTAAAGGCGGTTAAAAATTCTGCTTGGGCAGTCCATCAATAACCATCTAATGTTATTTTCTGGGTTGCATGGCATCAGGATTATTAAAGTAGACAAATAGAAGTGGTCCGCTTAATTTTTTCCTTTTCCATTTACTGATAAGACTTAATATGAAGCTGCTGAGATGCACTACTGGTTGCTTTTCTATTCAGTACACTGGACAGACCTTTTAACATAAGGTCTCATAACACCTTAATGGGTAATAATTCTGTGCCTTTCTTCTTTGTATACTTGTTAATCTGGCTAAACACATTGGTGGGTATCAGTTATAGTGTGGTTTTCTGGTTAATCATCAGAATTGTATCCTTATTCGCACAGATTGTTTGGACCCTCTTGTTGTGTCAATGTTTTCACACAATGATAGATCATTATCAAGCTATGGCCATAAATCTTAGAAATTTGTCTTGGTTTTAAGTTTGGAGTGAACATTACTTTATAAATTATCACGTATGTCATTACAAGCAAATAGTTTGAATATTCTATTAATAGTAGGTGTAACATTTGCAATTTCCTATGACGCGCGTTACTATTGAATTGTTCCACTGTAGACATTATTAGTCATGAGTCTGCAGATTTCTATTAGCCAGAAAATCAGCTCACACTATTTTGCCTAAAGTAGTGTAGATCAAATGTAAGTAAGTATGTCATTGTAGCAATGCCGTTTTTGTAACTTGTTTTGAGAGAATAAAATATTTTAGTATGAATAATTTTGTAGATTGTTTTCTAACTGCCATCTTATGATGTTTACTCTGAAGGAGTGTAAGGTCATGAGCAGATATAGTTAATAGTAGTTTGTTAGTGAACCGATTAGTTTCTCGGAAATTCTGTATTAAGCAGCTTCATTAGAGTACTGGTCTCTGTTAGTGAAGTCTATTTTTAGCGGACAAGCGAGATCTGACTCTCTATATACCGCGATGACCTTGTAACGCATAACTTCGACGATCAGTAATGTGCTTGTCTGAAAAACCTGTTTACATGCGTATGCTGTATTTATACTTGATATGGTAACATTTTGGTCACATTGCAAAACTTTAAATGCGATCCCTCCTCTAACTGAAGACTGGTTGACATCCTTCCTTAGTCATACCTCAATGCTATAGCTTTAGGTTTGTCTCTTTGCTAACAGAAGGTGAAATTCTGCTGGGTCTTGTGATTTGCTCCATATTATCGCTTTTTGCTGCTTTTATTTGTGTTCTTGCTTCAGTTCTTGGACCTGCGTAAGCTTATCTACAGGCTTTTTTTACTATGGGTATTTATTGAACTTAGTATGCCTTTAGCAGCACATCAGTGTTTGATTGAAAAGTAAATGATGAAAAAGTTTCAACAAAAAAGATGTGAGAACACAGAAATATATATATCATAAGCCAACTTGAGTTGATAATTTAAGAATCTGAATATTTGTTACAGGTAAAGGCAGATACATTTACGACTAAAATTCCAAACTATCCCTTAAAACCCCGTACTCTTTTTTTTTCGTGTGTGCCTGAACTGCTGATGGTGGTTATCTGTGTGAGGAAAAACTCGGAAAACATAAAGAAGACTGGAAAGCTTTTGCTGCATATGATCGCCTTTATGTGCCCTCGCTTTTGAAGATGTTTTCGTCTCCCATCTCCCTTGCAATGCTGCTACTGTTGAAGTGCTGCTGATTTTGTTACTCTGATTAAAGACTGAGTTAAGTTGATCTTTTACTTTCTTTTATTCTTGCTGGTTTAAGTTTTGAGTGAGAAGTATGATGCTGTCTTTAGACTGTTGCTATTGTGGGCTATATATATAATCTAAGTGAATAAAATTGGGATTTTGGTAGATTGGGATTAAGCGCAATTCAATGATGTGAGAACTAAGAATATTTCCATTCTAGGTGTTCGGTTAGGAGCATGTAGCTGCATTATCTGGATTGCAACAAATCTTTTAGACAAGATGAATTATGTTAAGTATGAATAGTTATGCATGTACACCTTGGTCTCTGTACATGCATTAGTTGTGATTTGAAAATTAAGGAGCTTCTTTGACCCTTCTTTGCTTGTGTTGTCTATAAATATCCGCTGCAGGTGATAGTCTCTTCTTATTCAAGGAAATATTTATATCTAAGTCAATACTTCTGCTATGGTCCGCATCAAGTGCATAATTTAGGGATTATTTAAAGGTAGACGCGCTAGGAAACAATATCTTAGTGACTTGGTTGATGCTGATTGGTGTCTACCTTACCAAGTACAGGTTACTAGCAATCATAGGTGTTTTTGAGGTTGTCGTTAGTATGTTTGTGCTTGACTCTTTATTTACTGGTGGATTGATGCAATGTATATATCGGTTCCCATTGTTGAGTAACTTGGAGTCTTTGATATCTTGTTAGATCGTATGTCTGTAGATTGCCTATTAGATTGGGCAACAGGTAAATCTCCAAACAAATTTGAGATGTTGAGTAAATGAACTGCCGCACTTCAGCCTGAACTAGCGAATTATTTTATGACAAGTTTGAATAATGAAATAACCTAAAATACATTCCTAATCAAATGAGTGATGCTGAAATTTAATTTATATCTTGGAGACCTCGGCGTATGCACTTTGGCATGAGGAAAATTTGGGCATCAACCAGAAGATGAAGGAGTGCGATATTGCAGATGATTTATGTGATCCCTGATGACATTCATGTTAGCTTATGCAAATTATTTTTTGGGACGTATGCATAAGTGTTGGTAACTTGTAATTGTGGATGCGCATCGGACTAAAATAAGAGGTTAACAGAGAGAAGCAGATTTGACAGTGAGGAAACATTTATCGAGTATTGAGTTTCCATCTGTCTGTATTGTGTTTCTAAATTGGAAACTTAATTTTGCCGTAGAGTGTGAAAATAAAAATTATCCTACTCTTTACCCTCTCCTTATATCCTTTCACCTCAGAATCTTTTTCAGCCTTCAATTGCTCTACCGGAATTTCGATATCTTTTGTCTAATGTTACCCTAATCTGTAATTCAAAGGAAAACCAAGTCAACACGTCTATGAACCCTGTGCGATGATAATTTTTGTATTATGTGCAAACCAAACAGAGGAAAAAGTCTACCGGCTTAACAAATTGCACATTTTGAATTCCTTTGAAATATATCAAAAAAATGGTAGAATTCATGATCATTTGAGACATTTGATGGTATGGATGCATAACTTGCCTTAACAAGCAAAACTTGAGAATATATGGTACTCTTACTTAGCTACCTTAACTATTGGAAATAGCGTTTTAAGCCTGTTACATTATACAAGCAATTTAATATTTGATTTGTGTATAACTTGATTGGTCTGGGAAGTTATTGCTTTCGAAAAACTAATTAACTACTTAAAGAGAATGCTACCGGGTCTACTTACTCAGGTTACTTGAAGCAGTGAAGCATGGCATAGGCAATAGTTAGCTTGCACTTTCAAATTTCGTTCTCAAATATGATATTTTATTTCTCTTGTCTCATTTAAGAAAGCTGATAATGATCCTACACTGACTTATTTTATGACGCTGGCTCTGTATATGAAATTAAGTATAGATGCTAAATTGCTAATCTTTAGATCACTGAAATAATTGAGGCTTTATGTTGCCTTGAGCTATGGACATCCTTCATATTATTGTCATTCACCGTTTTTATAGGTTTGGGAGATCGATAGTAACATTTCAAATGCTTGCCTTTCAAGTTTTCAACTTTAGTTGGTTTGCAAGATTGTAAGTTGATGCTTTGCATTTAGGCTAAATTTATTCATATGTGAAAGGATCCATGCAGTAGAAAAGGACAAGGAAGAAAAGTGTGCGATTATATTGATAAAAACCTAGTTGAATATTGCATTTCTTACTGACGTGAAAGTACATGGTCTAGAAACAAACAAATATAACTTAAAACTTTGTTCTCCGATTTCACTTCTGTTTCTGCTAGTACTACTCTTGTTGTTTTTTGTTTGATTCGGTTTGTAGCTCGAGCAGGCTTTGGACAGCACTGAAGAATGGACGGCGAAATGGCTTTTGCTGCGAATGACTGCTTTGATATGTCCTCTTCGGTTATCGTCTTCTTCGCTGGAACTTTCCGAAAATGCTGCGTTATGAAGTCCAACATAGTCTGCTTATTCATATATTTAACTTTTTTGAGTCACTAGTCCTTTACGAAAATCTGATCCGTTATACTTCTTGTCTTGTTATTTTTTATTGAGAAGATGTTGCTGCATCAATTTGGCCTTAGGGGTTTATATAGAACATTCATAGCTGATGGTATGTTTGAGATTTTGCTTACTAAAATGGTAGTTCAATCACGGCGGTACATAAGCATGGAAGGTTCATGTTGATATTGGTGGGGAGATGAGCACTAAGTGGTGTTGATTCGCAAACAAATATTGTTTTCAAAGAAGTATTGAATTTTTGAATTGATCGTTGCACTGGATGTTCTCTTGTTATTTTGGACGCTATATGTTCTTTCATGCCCCTTGATATGTTTCATGTGTTATATTAACTTCTTTGTATTGCTAATGGTTTTAATTTCGTTTCTTGGTCCTGGAAGGAGCACGGCTAAAAGGTTAGATCTTTGGTTTCTTGAGAAAAGCTTATTAATATTGTTATTCATGGTATATATTCAAACATCAACTTAATGCTGGCTTATAATATATAAAGATCCATTAGTC
>SNQN01003194.1:33510-49964 GCA_008642245.1 Bassia scoparia
ACACTCGTAGTTTGGGCCGGAAATCTTGCGAGCATCATCTCTTCCCCCATCACAGCCTTAAGGTGTTGACAGAGAATTAGGGCACAAACCGCCGCTGGCGTGGACCGAAAAGTCGTTATTTAAGGCGAAAAAACGTGATTATACATCACGGAAAATAAGGTCTCCAGGCCCATTTCTAAAAAATTGCTCCAAATTTACAGGGTTTTCATATCACCTTATGATGAACGTGTCGCACTAAATTTTGGGGTCAATAGAGTCCATTATGGGGGACTTTCGAGTCCGCGAACAAAAAAACCCAACAAAACGTCAAAAACGCTCGAGGAGGCACTACGCTCAGGTATTTGGTGGCCGAAACTTTGTCGAGTAGTCTTCCCCATCACCCTTAAGGTTTGGAAGAAATTCTTGTTCAAAAATCAAAGTCGGTTGACCGACAAACATCTTTTTGGGCGATGAAAAAAACGTGTGGATTATACATAACTAAAATAAGTTTCGGACCCAATTTTCGAAAAAATTGCAGAAAATTTACCTGAGTTCATTTATAAACATATGATGAAACCACACCAATTTGGGGTCCCAAATATCCATTATATAAAGACGTTGGAGATCCAATAAACGACAAACCGACAAAACGTCGAAACACTCATAAAACGCAATACTTTCATTTAATTAATAACAGTTATAATAAAATGGAAAAAGGACATGTGGAATTGAATATCAAATGCTGGATCCCACTGATTTGAGTTCATCATGGTAGGTAGTTTAGGCGCCAAAAACTAGTGAGAAGTCATCCCCCATCATGGTAGTTATTGCGAGAATTTCTGGCCGCCAAAATCGAGTCGGATGATGAACGTCTTTATTTGTCAGCGAAAAAACATGGATTATACATCATGAAAAATGAGGGGTCTCTTGCAAATTTCGCGCAAAAAATGCAGAGAAAGAGAGAAAGAAAGGAAAAAAGTACTTATGGTTCATTATGACCATAGATAATCCCTCGCCAAACTTGGGGCACTTTCGGCAATCTCGAACGACAACCACAAAACGTTGTGAGATGTCGTAGGAGGCACTATGCTCAGTATTTTTGGTGGGGTCGAACTTGGCGAGATCATCCCCAACACCCTTAAGGTGGCGTTTTGTGGCAAAAAAAACGTAGATTATAAATTACGAAAATGAATCCCCGAACCAAGTTTTTTGTTAAATTCCCGAGAAAAAGTGCTAAAGTTGGTTCTCACCACCTACTATAACATGAAACACGCAAAATTTTCGCCGCCCCCCCAAAATTTAGGACATCATGATGATTCGAAGGCCGCAAATGACCAAACTAATAACAAAACGTTCCGAAACGCTCGGTATTCGCTTTATACAACACTTCCAATTGAGGATAGAACTTGACCTGGTGTCAGCCCTCATCACCCGTTAAGGTCAGGAGAGTTCTGGACATAACCGTGGTCGGGTCATCGATAGATCGATTTTAAGAGGCAAAAAATGGATTAATTTATATCTTTGGAAAATGGACCGTTAGAATCAATCATTTGGCGATCGTTCATATTACCCAAATTTATTCCCACGGGTTTAGGTCAACATATGCTTGCCCAACAACCAAATTTTAGCTCTAAAAACACACTCTAATGTTCTCAAGTCCCACTCAATGTCTGTTCAACAAATAAAAGAAACCACAAAAATCACTCTAATAGAGTCATTGCCACCTCATATTTTGCATGCCTCATTATATACCATTGGAACCTCAAGAGGTAACAACTTTTGCCTTTTTTTTCAAAAAATTAGTTCGAAGTCCTGATCATTTTTCGTGACCCCCGTCTCATTTTTTCCCAATATTCATAACATGTGTATTAGGACCAACATTTGACGGCATCATGTCAAGTTTTAGCATCAAATATCAACTATTAGGTCCAATAACTCATGTCCAATTGACAAACCCACCGTCATCGTGGCTCATAATTACGTCGTATAACCCAACTATACCACCTTGTTTTCAACCTAAATTTGGCGATGGTTCATCATTGCGGGACGGGAATCACATGGAATCGGGGAATCACAAACAATAAATGTCACGCCAATTTATAATATTGTGTCGGACACTCATTGGGGCATATGTATTAGGCTAATAAATTGATATTTTCATTAGACTAAAAAAAGTGTTACCTCCCTCTCGTTCTTTTAAATCGAATTTAGATGTCATACCTCAAGAAATTTGGCCACTATTCACAATTATGGGAAATCGTCTAAAATTGTTGTTAATGTATAAGAAAAAATATAGTTCAATGATCTTGTTTGATTCGTCTTAATGAATACTTTATTAATATCTAGTTTTATAATTTTTACTATTATAAACTCAAGATATTTAACCTATAAATCGTAATCTGCACGTTGAACAAACGTGAAAGGAGAGGCCATGAACCATTATTGGAACAAGGGAAAGTAAATGTTATGTTATTCATTAGGCATATGTATTAGACTAAGTTATTGTAAGATTGATACACTCTCCATTTTTGCTAATTTCTTCTCATAAACATTTTTATTTTCAATTTAATTTAGTAGATTTTATTATTCTCCGCTTAAAGTAAATAGAATGAAACCTAGCTAAATATTTATTTTAAATTACACTTAATTACATATATAGCTAACTACATTATGACTTTAGAATGGAAAAAACCTCAATGATTACGACTTTGTTAGTGGATAATCTCTAATTCTCGTTCTCCCACTAGGCCACTAGCCACCATTCCCAAGGCCCGGATAAAAACATTCCCTAAATTATGTGAATTCTGAAGCATTTGCTTTGTCCTTTTTATGGGAAGAACCCTGCATTACTTGTATGCTGCAGTGCATATATAAAAACAATGCATCATGCAATGGTTGGAAATTACTTGAAATACTTGCAATTTTCACAACTTTTATCTGATTGAAAATACCACTTTACGCATGCAAATAGTAATGTAACACACGTCCAAAAATAACATGCAATGTAACGGCCAATTATTCAATTATTCCTCAATTCCCAAACCTAATTGTTAACAATTTAACGTCTTAATCATTCAAAGCATAAAAACTATATGCGCCAGTGCATGCACATCAGTAGATGCATATAAATAGGCTATTTGATGTGATAATGCATGCTGACAGTGCATGCAAACCTACAAATTGTCATTTCTTATCTATTTTTATTTTTTTTAAAAATATTTTTTATTTTTTGAAATTTTGAAATTAGCCTGTGATAAGAGTATTGATGCTACTTACACCATTTTATTACTCGATAGATTTCTTATTCCTGGACTCTAGGTAAACTTAGCTTTGGGAGAGAATGAAAAGATAAGAGAGAAAGTAGAAAAGGCATGACGTGATGATCGAGAAGACAGAATAGAAGAATTTATTTTGCTCGAAATTAAAAGTGTATCCAAGTCTGTGAAATTAGTGTCAATGTTATGCAACATACATATTAATAGATTTAATGGTTATGTATGCATTAGAGAATATTCTCAAAAGTTATAGTATGATGAATTACCTTATCAAATCCATCACTTCAATTAAATTAATTAGGTATGAGATTTCAAGCTAAACACTAGAGGCAAGGTAATGGTAAGAATTTTAAGGAAATCGTATTAGGACGGAAAGGAAACGTTAAAAGAGTGACCCCATTCAAGGAAAGATTTAACAGTGTCGAAAAAGGTGGTGCTATCTAAATAAATAGGAAAATATCTATGTTTAATTTTTTTTTAAAAAAAAATTGGAAATTCCTCTGGAGCAATTCTTAAGCTCAATGATTGAGCGAGAATAATACTAGGATGCGTTGACTTCTAGGAGCAATGTCGTTAAGCTCATGAATGACCGAGGAATAATACTTGTAAATGGGACATTTGGCAGTATAAATTCCTGTAAACAAAAATGAAATATGATATATAAGAAGGAAACGATAATGATAAACTACTTTTGTATCTTGATGAAATAGATACAATTGAGAGATTATGATTAAAGAATAAAACACGTTTTGTTCCCGCTGCTTTGGAAAAGAGTAACTTTGTGAAGATTTTATTACCTTTAAAATGTACTATACTTTAACTTCATACTAAAAACTAATTAAAAATGAAAACACTTATTCGTCCCGTTTCCAAATTACAAGATTTTTCATATCAAACGCTCCCGAAGAGTGTTTGCCCATTGATTCATGAGATTACCAAAGACACCTTCCCTACCTTTCTCATGATTCTAACAAAACCGTTAAGAAACGTTATCCTTTATTCTGAGGTAAGCTTGAGAAACAAGTCCCAAGTAGTGTATTGCTTAATGCCTCCATTTTTTAATTTTATTTCTATATTTATTTTAATTCATGTGTTGGTCCCACCCATGCTTATACAAGGTACTCGTATATCTATGCTGTATAAATAGTGAACCAAGTTCTTGGTAGTTGTACTCAAACTGAAAGTAGCATCCACAAAATACAATTCAAAATCTAACCAGTCAACAATTCAACATGAAGAAGATGCTACCAAAATTCAATTTGGGTGTTCTCGGTTGTGGGCCAATATGTTTTAATGGTTAATTTCTCAACTACTTAATTATATGCCAAATATGATAACCCAACATAACATAATATATAATGCATACTGTACTGAGTAGTTAATTAACTGACGTACCATTGTTGCATGCATGCAGGTTGTGAATGGCTAGGGACTTCGAGTTCACAAGAAGTTGAAGCACAAGAATCAGACTATTGCTTCTTCAACTACAACACCTCCAGGGCCGGAAGCCAAGATGCCGATCTACTGCAGGGTGGTGCATTCGACAATGAAGTCCACATTCCTACCCAAGGAGAAGCAGACATGATCCCATTGTCATCCCAAAAACTCCCTCCTTCTCAACTACTTCGGGTTCGCTCCCGAGTCTCCTCAAGCCAGAGCCATGGAATACGAGCTCCCTAAAAAGTGCGAGGCTGAAATCCCCAAGGAGGACCCCAAGGAATGCCGTTGCCTCCTTGAGGAACATGGATCGATTGTCGTTCGTGAAACTTCAAAAATCAGCACCACCAATTCTAACAAAATTTATTTGACGATCTTAAGGTGTTGAGCACTAGCCCTCTCCAAAATCACAAAGTTCAAGAGTACACCATGTGAGCAACCAAAGCTTTGAGTGCCAAAAGCCCAAAAATGACAGCATGCCACATGATGTCTTACCCTATGCCATGTACTTCTGCCATTACCCTGACCCTGAGAACCGAGTGTACGAGATCTCTTTGATGGGTGAAGATTGCACTCACGTCGATCGATTGCTAGCTGCCACATGGAACACCGATGCTTGACCTAACCTCATGGTCTTCGGTATGTCGACACAAGCCCCGGCAGCCCTGTTTGCCACTTCCTTCTTCTGACGGTCTTCTCTGCGGTTCCCTGCACATGCTCGACCCACCAGAATGAGATTGTCTGAATGTAACAACAGTCCACCCTTCAGCCTCGATCTAGATACTGCCTACTGATGAGATATCGTAGTCAACGTGTCAATTCCAGTTTTATTAGTTGAATTGCATACGGATCTAGTAAGAGTCTGGATCGAACCCTCGATTAGTACTCCGCAACTGCTAGTGTTCATCTTGCTTTTCTTTTCCATAGTTGACTGTATAAATGGGGTCTTGTACGAGTGCATTGTAAGAATAATCAACATGGACGGTATTATTCGCAATCATTCTACTCTTCTTCTTTCTTGTCAAACAGAATCACCTTGACAAACTCATGTACTCAAAAAAAAAAAAAAAAAAAAAAAAAAAAAAAAAACACACACCTAAATGCAAACAATGGTGTCACATTTCGTCCTAGCGAAAAATAGCAAGTTATTCAATATAAGACGTCACTCAATAATTCTATAAAAATGTTAGTCCACGATGAGGTCCGGTACACGAACCAAAGGAATATATCGATATAGGCATCGACCAAATTCATCATTGTATTACATCATTTGTTTCATTTTTTTTTCCGACATCTTTCCACCAAATCATTATTCAATACTCTCAATAACCGCTCGTCTTGAAATCTCCTTGAATCCAATCTCCGCACCAGTGTTACCATACAAAGAATTGATAAAGAAAATGATAACTGAAGGTATATCAAATTCTATTGCAAATAAGAAAGAGAATAAGTTTGTTGTTTTAAAAAATTCTTTGTACTCCACAGTCCTCAACATATATTTTCCTTTAATATCAATATTTCAGAAAATTAAAATCAATTAAGAAAGGCGAATGGTCAATCCTCTATCTCTAGATAATACCCACTGCCAGGAGAAAGAAGACTGCCAATACAAGAAGACAGATGGAATCTCCAGCTGTTTGGGTTGTTGCATCCAGCATCATACAACACCACCACACCGCCGAAATGGTGCGGACAGTCAGACTTGGAGATAAGATGGCGCGTGCCGATTTACAGAAATTTCTTGCATACTTGGGTGGTGGTGACTCTTAATTTCACTACAGGCTTATATACACCATGTACTTTAAGCATGTTCAACAAGATCTCTTAATTGTATTAGCTTTAGAGTTGTCAATTTATCTCTTGGACTCCAAGAAATAAAAGATTGTGTTTCAAATCTTCTAGCTGAAACAAATTATAGTGCATGTCTCATACCCCCAGCAAAGTTGATGACATTGAATTGTGTATGAGAAACAGAAAATTAGTTAGGAATTCGAAACGGAACTAAAATGATATTGTTTATGGAGAAAAAGAAATTAGGTTAGGGGAATTAACTAAACGGGATAGGAATGAATAAAAGCCGAAGTAAACATGCCCCCATTGACCTTCCTTCTCATTCCCATTCTATAGCTTAACAGTTAAAGTAAAACAGTTTTACACCACTCAACCAATGGAAGTCCTTCAATCGAAAGACCAAAACACGTAGGATGTGGATTTTGAGAGGAGATTGTGTTCAACGAGTTTTCTCAACATGTACAATAACTACATATTGACCAAATCATTCTATCAACAATCGGATCAAGATCGGAATTTTATTCAACTATGAGGACGAGGAATATTAAATAAACGCGTTAAAGTATCTGGAGTTTGGCTGCAAGTCTGGTATCCGAATCTTGTCCACACCCACTTGTTAAAGAAAAACGTGAACCTCCAACTGAGGATAATTGTTGAGCAAAACTTCAATTAATGAACATGAATCAAACTAATTTAAATCATCTGACCAAATCCAAATTATCCTAGCGTATTTAAAACTTTTTTAAAGTAAGAGAATGCACCTTAAATAAAAGGCAATGCCGTATTGAGTGCCATATTAGAAAAGTTTGTCCTTATGTGGGACAATTATAATTTATCCACACAGCACATCGGAGTGTGGAATGATATAACTTGATCAGAAATAGAATTAGTGCATATTCTGTCTGTGTAGTTGACCAGCCCCCCACATGCTCCTCACTGATGCATCTTATAATAGCATTCTACTGACATAAATGGATTTTATAATATTAAGCCATTAGTTTGATGTTTGATATATACCATGAATAACAATATTAATAGCTTTTTCAAGAAACACAAAGATTAACTTTTTAGCTCGTGTTCTTCCAGGAACCAAGAACGAATACTTTAAAAACCATTAGCATATACAAGAAGTTTAAATAACACATGAAACAATAAGGGCATGAATGACATATACGTCCAAAATAACAAGAGAAACATCCAGTGCCAATGATCAATTCAAAAGATTCAATACTTCTTTGAAAACAAATATTGTTGCCGAATCTACACATTAGTGTCATCTCCCAACCAATATCACACATGAACCTTCCACTTATGTACTCCGTATCGATTTGACTACCATTTTTAGTAAGCAAAATCTAAACATACAATCAGCTATGAATGTTCTATATAAACCTAAGGCCAAAATTGATGCAGCAGACATCTTCTCAAATAAAAAATAACAAGACAAAAGTATAGGATTCAGATTTCTGTAACATAGTTACTCAAAAAAGTTTATATCTATGAATAAGCAGACTAGTGGAACTCATAACAGCAGCATTTTCCGAAAGTAAGCAGAGAAGACAATACCGAAGAACATATCAAAGCATCATCGCAGCAAAAGTTTCCAGTCCATTCTTCTATGGTGCTGTCCAAAGCTCCTCGACTAAAAACCAATCACAAAAAACAACAAGAGTAGTACTACAGAAAACAGAAGTGAAATGGAACAATGTTTTAGTATTATTTGTTTCTAGACCATGTAACTTCACTCAGTTAAAAATGCAATATTCAATAGTTTTTATCATATATCGCACACTTCTTTTCCTTCCTTTCTACATGGATCCCTTTCACAATATGAATAAATTTAGCTAAATGCAAAGCATCACTTACAATCTTGCAAACCAAACTTAAGTTGAAACTTGAAAGGCAAGCATTTGAAATTACTCGATCTCCAAACTATAAAAAACGGTGATGACAATAATATGCAGATGTCATAGCTCAAGCAACATAAGCCTCAATTATTTCAGTGATCTAAGATTAGCCAATTTAGCATTATATTAAATGTATCATATACAGAGCAGCGATCACTAAAAATAGTCAGTGTAGGATCAATTATCAGCTTTCTTAAATGAGACAAGAGAAATAAAATATCATATTTGAGAACGAAATTTGAAAGTGCAACTACTATCGCATGCCATGCTTCACTGCTTCAGTAACTGAGTAAGTAGACCCGGTGCATTCTCTTTAAGTAGTTAATAGTTTTTCGAAAGCAAAACTCCCAGACCAATCAAGTTATACCACAAATCACAATATTAACCTTGCTGTATATGTACAATGTTACCTATTTCCAATAGTTAAGTAGCTAAGTACAGATACCATATTTCTCAAGTTTTGCTTGTTACAAGGCCGTTTAGCATCCATTACCCAAATGTCTCAAATGATCACTGAATTATTTTTTTTCATATTTCAAAGGATCAAAAATGTGCATTTGTTAAGTATAGACTTTCCTCTGTTGGTTGTGCACATACATACAAAAAATTATCTTCCAAGGTTCATAGACTGTTGATTGGTTTTCTTTGAATTAAGATTAGGTAAACATTATAGACAAAAGAATATCGAAATTCCCGTAGAAGGAGAATGTGAAGGTGAAAAAGATCTGAGGTGAAAGGATATAAGGGAGGAAATAGTAGTAATTTTATTTTCACTCTAGCAAAAATTAATTTCCAACTTTAAGAACCAAATAACAGAAGATGGAGAAAAACTCATATACTCGAAAATTTCTCACTGTCAAACTAGTCTCTCCTCTGTTAAAACTACTATTCTTAAGTCCGTGCGCATCCACATTTTACAAGTGTACAACAACTATCCATAGTCCCAAAATAATTTGCAATCACTACACTGATGTCATCGATCACAATAATCTCCAAATATCACTCCTTCACTCTTCTCGTTGATGTGCAAAATTTTCCTTCACTTCCTAAATGCATATCCCATGTCTCCAAGTATAAAATTAAACTCTTCACATCACTCATTTGATTATAAGAAGTATTTTAAGTTATTTATTTTCAAACTGTCATAGATATTCCTAGCATTAAGCTGAGTGCAGCAGTTCATTTACTCACATCTCACAAATTGTTTGAGATTACCTGTTGTCAACTAATAGCAATTACAGCATAGATCTAACATCAAGCCTCCAAGAGAGCCATTACTAACAAATGGGAATCCAGTATAATATAATATGCATCAATTCCACAAGTTAAAATAAGAGTCAGAGCACAAACATAGCTAACGACCCCTCAAAAACACTATGATGCTAGTAGCTGTACTTGGTAAGGTAGACACCAACAAGCATCAACCAAGTCACTAAGAATATTGTTTTCCTACGTTCTACCTTTAAAWATATCCCTAATATTAGCACTTGATTGGGAACATAGCAGAGTATTGACTTATGATATAAATATTCCTTGAATAAGACAGAGATCTCACCTGCAGCCGGATATTTATAAAAACAAAGAGAAGGTCCATAAGAAGCTTCCTTAATTTATTCAAATCACAACTACATGCATGTACAGAGACCACAGGTGTACATGCATAAACTATTCATCTTAACATAATTCATTTGTCTAAAAGATTTGTTGCAAATCCAGATAATGCAGCTAACATGCTCCCTAACCAACACCRAGAATGGAAATTTCTTAGTTCTCACACATTGAATTAGCGCTTAATCCCAATTAGCCAGATCCTAATTTTATTCATCCATTAATGATCTATATATAAGCCCACAATGCAACAGCTAAAGACAGCATCATCTTCTCACTCAAAACTTAAAACACAGCAAGATAAAAGAAAGTAAAAGATCAACTTACCTCAAGTCTTTAATCATGAGTAACAAAATCAGCAGCACTTCAACAGTAGCAGCCATTGCAGGGAGATTGAGTGAGAGAAAYCATCTTCAAAAGCGAGGGCACATAAAGGCYATCATAGCAGCAAAAGCTTTTCAGTCCCTTCTTTATGTTCTTTCCAGAGTTTCCTCACACTGATAACCACCATCAGCAGTTCAGCACAACAGAAAGAAAAAAGAGTAGGGGTTTAAGGGATATGTTTGGAATTTTTAGTCYTAAATGTATGCTGCCCTTTACCATGTAACAAATATTAGATCTTCAAATTATCAACTCAATGCTTTATGATTATATATATTTTGTGTTCCTCACATCTTTTTTGTTGAACTTTTCAATCATTTACTTTTCAATCAAACTACTGATGTAGTGATGTGCTGCTAGAGCATACTAAGTTCAATATACSATATTAACAACAAAGCTTGTAGATATAGCTTACAGCAGTCAAGAACTGATAGCAGAACAAARAAAAGCAAGCAAAAAATAATATGCAGCAAATCACTAAGCCAGCAGAATTTACACCTTCTGTTGAGGAGAAAACCTAAAGCTATAGCATTGAGTATGACTAAGGAAGGATGTCAACTCTTTTCAGTTAGAGGAGGGATCGCATTTTAAAGTTTGCAATGTGACACAARAATGTTACCATACAAGTATACAGCATACATGCTAAAAGGTTTTTAGCWAAGCATCACTGATGTGAGCTTTGGTTACAAGGTCATGCGTATAGAAGAGTAGATCCTCGACTCTGTCCGCAAAAATAGACTTCACTAACAGAGACCAGTACTCTAATTAAGCTGCTTAAGTACAGAATTTCCGAGAAGACTAATCTGGTTACTAGACAAACTACTATTAACTATTCTGCTCATGACCTTCACTCCTTCAGAGTAAAACATCATAAGATGGCATTAAGAAAACAATCTACAAATTATCTAATACWAAATATTTTAATTTCTCTCAAAACCAAGTTACAAAAACACAGGCAATTTGCTACAATGACTACTTACTTACATTTGATCTACCAACTACTTTAGCAAAATAGTGTGACTGATTTTCTGGCATATAGAATCTGCAGATCATGACTAATAATGTCCTAAGTGGAACATGRCAATAAGTAATCGAAGCGTAACAATAGGAAATTGCAAATGTTACAACGCTACTTTAATTAGAATTATTCACTATTTGCTTGTAATGACATAGTGCATATTTATAAGTAAATGTTCAACTCAAACTTCAAAACCAAGACAAATTTCTAAGATTTATGGCCATGCATTGATAATAGGATTATCATTGTGTGAATAACATTGACAACAACACAGGGGATACAAAACATGTTGTGGCGAAAGATAATTGATGATTAACCCAGAAACCCACTATATGATCCACCAATGTTGTTAGCCAGATCAATAGCTACAATGAAGAAAGGACAGATTTACCATTAAGTGTTATGAGCCTTATGTTAGAGGTTGCCATGTCTGAATATGAAAGCAACCAGTAGTGCTCTCAAGCATTCATATATATTTATCAGTAAATGGAAAGGAAAAAATTAGGACACTTCTTATTGTCTATTTAATGACTCCTGATGCATGCAACCCAGAAAAACATTGATGGTTATTGTGGACTGCCAGCAGATTTTTACGCCTTTAAATGAAGAGAGAACAACCTTAATTAATAAAGTAAACAAGCTTAAATCTTTTTGGATGCATTGATTAATAGGATGGCATTGTGTTGATAAGTGAACAATAAATGTCGAGTAATTGATAATCATAAGTGAGGAGCAACGATCAATCGATCAGAAACGAAAATCCATATCACCAGAATACTGCTATGAGACTAGAAAATTATGCAAGTGTATGTTTCAAATTTTCAATCATGTTTATAAATCCTTACCGGCCCGACAAATCCAAGCTCTCAATAGACACGTTACTGAAACAAAACCTACAATTTCACATTACTCAGAAAGTACATAAGTACTATTTACATGAACAAAGTATGCCCCGGAGTTGGTTCAAGCGATGACCACTACATTTCACAAAAGCGAGTAAAGAGGTCGAATGCAAGGAATATCATAGCAGAAGTTTGTCTTAAAAACACAACAAAACCCAACTTACAACATTTTAGAAGAAAACATAAAATAATAATAACAATATCATGTCATACTAACCTGATATAACTGAATTGGTAATAAGTAATTATCAAGATCAAATGTTCCCATAGTGAATGCATCTGCAAACTGCATCTTTAGGGATTTTTGTTGATATACAAATGTACATTTTAGTATACCCCAGACAAATCACCAACTGTCACACAGATGAAGAAATCTTCTGTTGCTTCGATAAAGGTAGCATTTGTTGGCAATACAATGGAATAAAAGTAGATCTTTCATTCTCCAGTGGAGAAGTGTCCTCGCTAGAAAGTGGTAGACAGACCCTCCAAGTTCAATCCAGCTAGAACCTGGTTCCTTGTATATGAATTTCTCTTTCATTTCTCTCTTAGCCTTCTGACAGAAATCCCAGTTGTGTGCTCTAGCATGAAGATTTGACAGAAGAAACGTAAGCAGAGTCATTTCAGTTGCAACTTAAGAAGCTCCTTGCGCAACTTCTCCAACTTCAAGATTGCCAACATTGTGGCAGGCTGACAGCAACTCTGCCACACTTGAGCGTCAGGCTTAGGGGCATTTTCTCAATGAGGAGCCTTGCTTCTTTTACAAGCCAAGTCGGCCTAACAAGTCGATCATGATAGCATAGGTTCTAGACACGGACCATCCATGAAGCTCCAACATGAATCAAGTGAATGTTAGCTTCGCTAGCAAGTCAACATGACAGCATGAGTGAAGAATTCCAAGATAAGTTATTTCATCAGGCTTTATACTAGTCGGTCATCTTTTCAAACAGCATAAGGACTTCATCATAACAACCATGTTGAGCAAATCCCATAATCATGGCATTCCATGCAGCAAATATAGTAGATGTATCCTTAAATATTTCTGTGCATCAGTAATGCTGCCACACTTGCAATAAAAATCAACAATAGCTGTCTCACAAACTTATCTTTACAAAGTCCAGCTTTCAAAGCCAAACAAGAATAGCCTTCCTGTCCAATATTGTTCATAGAACTACAAGCTTTAAATACTATACTTAAAGTAATACCATCCATTTTAGACCACAAATTCACTGCAGATTTGAAGCATTCCAAGCGTCAGCAGGGCAACCTGCAGTGACCGCAGCGGATGCCATACTTGGAGATGCCCGACATTAATCTCTTGTGTTGCAGTAATACCCTTTAGCATGGTCCAGGCAAAAGCATTTACCATACGAAGATATCAAACAAGAAATCATTGAATCATCAGTTACTAATCCAGTTTTTAATATATAGGAATGGATTTGCAACACAAGATCAGCAAAATGAGGACCAGTAACTGCTCCAGAACACTAGCAAGGTGTACTGATCAGGCAGACACCAAGATCACGCATCTGACGAAATACACATAAAGCGTACTCAGTGATCCATTTTCAGAATACCCCCAATCAAAGAATTCCAAGATATAGAATCACGAAAAAATAATTTCATCCAAAAAACAAGCCTAGCGTCATTCATCTCTTTGCACTTTCCATACATGGAGATAAGAGCATTACCAACAGAAGTAACTGTCATATACCCAGATTTGAGGCAAATTGAGTGAACTTGTCGCCCACTTATCAACAGCTTAGGGTCCTCAATTGCTGATAATACATTAACAATAGTAAGCTCGTTRGCTTTCACATTATCCAACTGCATACATTTGAAACCCTCTAGGGCTTCGGCATCATCAAAGGAAGCCCCAATCCTAGCAGTCCATGATACAACATCCGGGCTAGGAATTTCGTCGAACACCTTAAGAGCATCAAGTCTACACCCACACCTAGCATACATATTCATCACTACATTACTCAAATGAAGCGAGACACCAAAAACCAAACCCATTTTAAAGGCAAAAGCATGAATTTGCTCACCTTCTCTAACTTCCCTCAATGCCCCAACTACAGCACTCAAACTAAATTCATTCAATTCCAACCCTAACCTTCTCATTTCCACAAAAATCTTTTTACCCTTCTCAAATTCACTATTCCAAACATACCCATTAATCATAGCAGTCAAAACAACAGAATCCAAATCCAAACACTCCTCAAAACACTTCTCAYCTGATTCAACAAGCCCAAATTTCCCATACTTGTGAATTAGTCCGCTAACAACAAACCCACTAAAATTAAACCCAAATTTAATACAATTGACATGGGAAACCATGATTTGCTCTAAAGTATCACATGATTTAATCAATGAGCTCAAAGTATACTTATCTGGCCTAAGTCCATAACATGGCAACTTATTAAACAAAGCAAAAGAAAGCGATGAATGCTGAAATTGAGCGTACCCAGAAAGCAAAGCGTTGACAGCGACGATATCGGCGTCATTTGTGTCGAGAAAGAAGGCAAACGAACGAGAAAAGTCGCCAATTTTGGAGAAGTGACTGATAAGAGAGGTTGCGAGGTAAGTGTCGAGAACATGGCCTGATTTGAGGAAAAGGGCATAAGTTTGATCAGTGATTGAAGGAGAGGAGAGAGAAAGAGTGCGTTTGAGAGCTTGACCATGGAGGTTTTGAGCAATGAGATCTTTTATGAAGGAGAAAGAGTGAAGAACAGGGGTTTTGGAGAAGAACTTCATGCATTATGGTAGTAACCGAACTTGGTTGGGGTTTTAGGAGGGTTTAGTTGTTTTGATTCATTGATTATGAACTTAGGAAGTCAGCAGTTCAGCACTCGCCAAGGGGCTGTTAATGAGTTCGACTTCGGAGTGTGTTTTCTACGAACTCAACTCATGAGAATGACAATTAGGATTGAACTGAACTAAATATCGATAATAACTAAGTTGAAGTAAAACTTTGAGTTAACCGTCCTTGGCTTGTTAGGCAATCGGAACAATTGAGGATTTCTTCCTCACTTAAAAAAATTAGGTTCCTCACCCTCCATAACAATGAGGAGTTTTCTCAATTTAGCCTCCTCAATCAGTGTCGTGTAAAGATGAAGCAAAAGTATCACAGTACCAGGGGCCCCACAAGCTGGTACAGAAATGAATTTTTTTGCTCAATTCAACCAAAAGCGCGTTTTGGGTATACGGATGAAACTGCCCTAGCAAACGCGATCGTTTTGAGCACGTGGGGAAGCAGAAAAAAAAAAAAAAAAAAAAAATAAAAAAAACTGCAAGTAGCTGTCTGCTGCCGTTCAGGCAGCCACTCTTCGCTTGACACGCCCTGCATTTGGCTTCAACCAATCAGATTTCAGCCAAAACCCACACGGCTATAATTTTATAATAGGGATTGTCGGCCTTACAAAACAAAAAATTACCAACGGTCATATTTTCCTCCTCTATAAATAGGACACCAGCCATTTTGCAGTATATTTTGATACACTTTAAATATCACAAAATTAATTTTTCTTGTATTTCCATCTATTTTTCTTCCAATGCTAATCTCCATTTCAAGGTATCTTAAAAAAAAAATTTACAGTTCTGAAATATTTAAAATCTTGATAATACTAATGTTTTGTGTGAATATTGTTGTTCATGTTTGGATTATTTTTTTGAATTTAATTGCTCTTGTTTTTTTAATTTCCTGAATTAACATTAGTGAGTATGTTTATTTTCCATGTTAATGTGTTATTTATTTGAATATATTCGCGCAAATAATTGTAAGAATTATTTACATTGATGAAGTAGTATGTTAGTGTTGTTGTTGTATGTCCAGTTTAAGTAGTTCTTTATCTTTTTAATTATAGATGTTTACTTTGGAATTCTTTGTCACATATTTATTCTTTCCATGACTCTCAAAGTTAAGCTCATGCTACAAGTGATTAACTGCTTGTCTCAGATACGTTGTTCAGTTTGATAAATATCTTACCTAAACTACTTTTACTAATATATTAAATCTTCAAGAAATTGGTGTATTAATTATTTGATCATACATGTTGTAGCAATACCGTAACCACCCGAACATTCCCATGATTTTGAACGATTCAACGTGCGCATTTTTACCCACCCACATTTCTCACATGCCTTCTTCTCTCTCTTG
>SNQN01003194.1:49989-64052 GCA_008642245.1 Bassia scoparia
TCGGCTTCACAAGACAAATATAAAACAATTGTGAGATACCTGAGCGCAATTGAATCTTTTCGGCCTGATTCACTATACAAGAATAAAAAATCGTTAGTACCCCTGACAAAGATCAATAAATATGAAGACAGCCAAAATCAAGAAGATGCAGAAAACAGAACCATTGAAAACGTGCGAAACTCTATGGAAAAACCTACATATTTTACATAACAACGATTCCAAGTCGTTTCTACATTGTTTTGAATCACATTAATCTCATAATAACTAGCTTTAATCAAATTAAATAATCGAAGAGAATCATTGGTGATTAATCTCAGAATCAACCTTTAGTTTTCGCCTTGTTATTCGAAAGAGACGAGCTTTGAATTAAAACGAAATTGTGTTAATGTGTTTAGATGTCTTTTTTAGCAGAGAGAACGAGAGGTGACGTATGTCGTCGAGTTAACTTTGCGTTTATGGCTATCAATCTCTTCATCACCACTACGCCCTCATGCTACATAATTGGAAGTGTGTTCCGGAACCCCAAAATCTCGGCACTCTCGCAGCATCGGCATCACAGATATCTTAGAGGCACGAGGCAAAAAAAGAGAAGAGAATAACCCTTGCGTATATACGCATACAGAAGGCAGCGTAACCAGACCATGCTCTCCTGCGTATATACGCCTCATAGTAGGATACCTATACGACTGTCCTTCTCATAATTTGGCAATTGAAAAGCTGCGTCAAATATACGCTGCTATGGGCGTACTATACGCTCTATCACGTACTACGCGTCCTTTCTGCTATATACGCATCCATTTCTTGCGTATATAAATTGTTCCAAAATCTGAAATAATGTTCAATTCGAAACAGAATCTTGCCATATTCTCGATTTTCCAAATTACGATGATTTCTAGAGCCTCCTTTCGCTAAAAAGAGCGTATTCTAGAACATCCGGTTATTTCGACATTATTCAACTGTATTTTCTGATATGTTGCGTATTCTGACGTATTTAACATTGTAAAATCATACAAAATCAAGAAAAAATCTAAAAATAATTTAAAAATACTGCGCGGATTCAGAAAAAATGTGTGCGATACATGATGGAAATCAAAACCCCAGCATAAATCGCCAGCGTAACTGTTTTGACACCTTGACGCACTAGTGAAGAGAAAACCGAAGAAAAACTATTTTGCCTTGTATTGATCTTTGCTCAATAGTTCCGAGTCACGACCTCACGTTATTTCCAACTATAGTGAGTTCAAAGCCACTCTCTTTCTGAAGTCGAAACAATCCGAGACGCGTATGTTCAATTCACGGGAATACTTTCATTTGGGAGACATTTTTCAACCTCGTGTCCACAGAGCCCGACTACACTTACTAAGTCTTGAAGAGACGAATAGTCTCTGAAGGCGAACAGTCATAATATCGATTCGGACGGAGAGGCAACTCAAGACGTTATGCTACCCTGAGTTACCCTTTCGCCAGTACCTGCAAACCAACGATAGTTTTACTGCATTCCTCCCATGCGAGTGTTATTGCCCTTGTGAAGCGCCCTGAATTCGCCGGGTGGTTTCTCCCTACGGCTGACCTTGGCTTTTCGGAGAGCTTGTATGTGTGTATGCGGAATTCTGGTGCGGGAGAAATCCAAAACCCGAAGATGGAACTTCCTTGAGCGTTCAGAAAAATTCCATACCGAGGATGCTGACCGGAACTTTGTAGCGGAGAAATTTCCAGACCCGGAGAGTGCTACGGAAACTCTTGTAGCGAGTGAAGAAATTCCAAGACCCAAAAGAATGATGTATTGCTTAAGATTTCTGTAGACGGGAGAACCCCCATAAAGCACCGAAAGATGCTTGTGCTGGATTTCTGTAAGCGGAGAAATCGTAAGACCCAAAAGAATGCATTGTGCTGAGATTTGTAGCGGAGAAATCGATAGACCCGAAGAGATGATCTGCTTCGATTTCGATTTAGCGGGAGAATCGTACGTACCTCAGTGCTGAAAGATGTTTATGCGATTGCATTATGGGAGAAACGTAACCCGAAAGATGTTTAGCTGGATCTGTAAGCGGGATCATTTGAAAATTTCCAAAAACCCGAAGGTGCAAAGAAGCTGTGTTGAAGATACCCCCCACTTTGACTGAAGTCCTAAGAGAAGACCGTCTCGTTACAGCGAATTCAATCAAGTATTTGATTGGGTACGTTCTGCATATTAGTAAGATGGGCCTGGGCCTTGTTGGACAGTGATGAACATGATGCAACGTTGCAATAGTGCAATGTGCAGATGTAATGTTTGTGCAGGATGCATATGCAAGATGATAGTTATGTACATGCTCATGCTGTGATATATTGTACGCTAGATTTAATGCGCAAATGAACTTGCTTTGCAATGGCGATATGCTAATGCAACTCAATAAAATTCATTAAAGATCTCAATGACAATAAATGACCAAGGAAAATTAACATAATTAATAGAGGACTAATATGAAGATATGCAAAGATAGTAAAGCAGTCGATACTCAAAGACCACCAATCGAGCAAAGAACAGCTTGTAGAATATTGAAAATGAAAGACACACAAAACACCAATGGGGTAAATAGAGTTGGGAATAGCATATAATTAGACCAAATAAGTAAGAGGAAATATATAAGAGCCCCCAGCTTGATAGCTTTCTTGAGGTTAGCAGCAATATTGATGAAGTACGGTAAGGCTAGTAATTTTGTGGAGTCATGGGCTTTGGTCCTTGCTTTAAAGGAATGAGGAAGTTATTGATTTGACCCAAATCAGTATACTTGCGCTGAATGCTGATAGGATGAGAACATGGAGGTTTGATAATTGGGAACCCAAAATCTGTAACTACTTGAGCTGAAATGATGCGCTTTTTATAGTGATTGACAACATGGAGGGAAATGCTGCGAAATGCAT
Source organism: Bassia scoparia (assembly GCA_008642245.1). Classification (NCBI taxonomy): domain Eukaryota; kingdom Viridiplantae; phylum Streptophyta; class Magnoliopsida; order Caryophyllales; family Amaranthaceae; genus Bassia; species Bassia scoparia. The sequence goes on from SNQN01003194.1 coordinate 52,894, forward strand.
GCTATGAGGAGGAATGCCTGAGAATGCTGCAGAGGATAGTCCTTAAGGAAGAGTGCGAGGCATGAGACCCCTTAGGTGTATGAAAGAAATAGCTAAAAGGCTTGCAAAGAAATTACAGGCTAAAAGTTTAGTGGACTTAAGGTAAGTGAAATGAGGTATTGATGTGGCTGGCTACGATAGTTTGATTCATAACTCGAGGTCATGATCGGGCTCCTACACTAGGAATTTGCCCGCGTTCTGAGTTTAGGGAATCACACTAATAATGACTTCGATATTGATTATTGAGGTCTTGGTGTCGAAATCGAGAAGAGGCTTGCCTACGCATCCTTACGGCATTAGACCGTCGTAGTTTCTGTCTACGTAACTTAACACAGCTCTCCACCTATACGCCTTTGGTATAGTATCATCTAAGTTATACGAATTTTGTGAAAAATAAAAAATCTAAAAAAAAAAAAAAATCAACCACACTTTAGTTATTATAAGAAAATGAAATAAAGTGGGTGGGTTAAAAAAAAAATATTTTCCGTCACTTCTACTGAGGTGAATGAGAGATATTGTAAGCTTGTTTCGGCATTGACCTAGTTTTTGTATGTCAATTACATTCGTATTTGTACGTTAAGAAATTCTGTGCTTTCAATAATGCGATATAAGAAAAGAATGTTTGGAATAACTTACTTGTTAATTTTGTCTAGTTGCTTTTTAATAAAATCAGACATTTTGTGATGAAATAATTACGTATTTTAGATGATTCAACTTAATTTAGCTTGTAACGTATAAAATTGTGACACCTCCAATTCTTAATTTTTTCCAAACTTTATTAAATAATTTAAATTAATTAATTATTCAAACAAGTAATTTTAATTAAATTATTAATTATAATTAATATTTACTATTTATTAATTACTGTTAATTAATCAATTAATACAATATTGTTATACAATATGTTTATATTTATATAAATTGAAGTGGGAAAAAGATTAAAGATGATGTGTAAATATGGTGGGGTATAGGAAAAAGTAGGAGAGAAAGTATTGAGGAAACTTTTTTTTGCTCGTTGTTATGGAGGAAAAACTTTAGATGAGGAAAAATTGGGTGGGAAGAGAGAGAAAATAGGAGAGAGAGTYGTGAGGAAAGGAAAACTTCCTCATTGTTACAATTGCTCTTAGTATTAGTGGTTTTTAAGACCGATTTTGAGCTCTTTTTGTTGGTTTTATAATGCTGCAAATTTGTAAAAAAAAAAAGTAAACTACTTCATTAGTATTGGATGTTATTTCGATTTCAAAAGGTACAATAAATTTTAGTCTCTACAACAGTGGGAGAAACAAGGAGGAAAGAATATCCCACTAAAAAAGCTCAATTGGAGTTCCAATCCACAGCTATGTGTCGAGAGGAGGAGCAATGTCAAATAGCTCGCTACAAGCCCGCAATGTGTAAAACACATAAGGACACTCGCTATAAGAGGTTTATCAGGGGGTTTGTGTATGAGTTGTAACTTTTGATTTTCAAACCCCTTATTGTTGGGGATAGTTGATTGGGTTTGAAAGTCGGGAGGAGGTATGGAAATAATAAGTGAATTGTATGAGTGAGGTGAAATTTAGGTGGGTATGGGATATAGAATAAAAAAGAAAATAAAATAAGATTAAGTAAAATACAAATGAATATATATATATATATATATTGGGTGTCACCTACAAACGCCTAAAAGGTTGAACTATTGTTAGTGAGAGGTTTATTATGAGAGAGGTTTGTGTGAAAATGATGTGTCTCAAGTTCAAACCTCTTAAAGGTTTGAATCATTGTGAATGCCCAACCTTTTTTTAAAAAAAAAATATTTATGAAATTCCGTTTATTTTTTTCTAAAAAAAAGGACTTCAACCTATCACAATATGCCACATTACAACAAAACCACATGGGTAAAAAGAAAATCGACCCAAGTGCATGACAGTCTCTTGAAAACACTTTGAATTTATGAGGCGTGCTTAATATTCTATGGACAATGTTGATATTTGTGACAACGTTCATATATATGAGACAAGGCACAATGTTAAAGATAAAGTACAAATCGCCATTGTAAATCGTTGTTATCATTGTCTATACTTCCTCCCACATAGAAAATGCTCACTTAATGTATAATTATGGATATTGCTTCAATATTTCAGTGGAAACTCATCAACTCTTGCCATAATTACAATTAAGACTCTGACTTCGAGTGACACAATAATTTATTATAGTGAACATATGCGATTCAGAATTGGCCAACAATCGGTGAAAAAACATAGCAATTATACAGTGTTAACCATAAAAACTATGGTATCAACTTCCAGAAAATCACATTCTCATATGATACTGTGATCACATACTCTACACAGTTTTTCGTATAACTGATTACAAAACGGTATAACCTTATGCTGAACTCTGTCGTACTCATACTTGATTTTTTGTAAGGCGAAGGCAACTAATGCACCAAAGAGCCCAATCTTTAACAACAAAGGGCACATGCACATGCCACAATAATGCCTCTTATCTATTTACCTGGCCCAACTATCTTTTTCCCCTCTTCTTAGTAGTCTTTATCTACTCGTCTTTTTAACATGCAAAACTAAATTGATTAGATGAAAATAAGTAGAAATATAACGCCATTAGTATGCATCTCTAAGTCATAACGTACTACTCATTAGCATGTAAAAGTGATGGCCTTAATAAGTAGTAGGTTCGTTTTTTACCTTACTGTAATTGTATCGTCTCAGTAGTTCATCCTTAGTTCACTAATGGATGTTAGTTTTCAAGTGTGTCAACGGCTGTCTGGTGCACCCGTCCGGAAAGTGCACCTACATCAACAAAATCAGAAAGTTCCACCTCAATCAATGAAATGGGGAGTAGCTCCTAGTCTTATATAAGTTACACTTTCGAATTTCTATCGATGTGGATTATTACCCAACACTCCCCTTAATTTCAGGAAGACACACATCACTCAATGTGAGTTGTTCCGAGCTCAACAATACACCTTGCATGTTTATTATGTATTAATGTTATTAGACTCCACTTCTTCATGACTACACTAAGTTTAACTAAAATAGTGAAAGAACTCGTATCTTTTTCAAATGACTAGTAGTGCTGTTAGCGTTGTTAATGTTCCATATGTCCCACAAATTTGAAGCCTTGGCCTTTTGTTTCAACATGAGTAATTTGTAGATGAACAGGTTATTCATACTATTTTTGTTTGTAAAATTAAATAAAATATGAAGAAACCAAAAGTCTCAAATCCTACTCCCGACATATTTTATTGTACTCGGGTTTTACGATCGAAGAAGAACGAGGGAATTATTTAGGCTGTTCTTTGATTTTTGACTACAGACTTTTTTATGTTTGTTTATTTTGAGCGGTAGTATATAATTTTTATTTAAAAAACAAAAAGGTAACACACAATGCTTAAACTTGCTTTATTCGTTCGGTTGAGTTCACGGAGTTGTTTAAAGGAAAGACAAGAAACAAGATGCCGTGACCATATTATAGTGATTTCTGCATATGAAATGAAGGCTCTAGCCCTGTTCTCGTAACTTATTTAGAATCAAAATCCTTCTAGTCAAAATAAGGTTCAGTTCACAGAGTGCATAAGTTCGTTATGATATTCAGTTGACAATAAGTCTCGATTTAGTAAAAATAGTTCAATCCTTAAAAATTGTATAAGTTTCAGTACAAAATAAGTTCAACTTCCATACCAATAGTTCAGTCCAGTAAAAATAGTCCAATCAACTATATATTCAATTGACGAGACGGTCTACTTGGCAGGTCTTGGCATGAAATGAATCTGAATTGAATTGGTTGAAGGAACTACATTGATTATTGACCCGAATCGAAACTAATATTTTGTTAGATGACGTACTAATTGACTAAAATAATCTTTTGTGAGAGAAGAAATTAAGTTAGACATGAAATTGCAATAAACTTCCATAGAATTAAGTCATAGAAACAGTGCCTAGGTGTTAATTAAACACATATAAAACTTAAAGTTATACTTCTTCCCTAGTATGTGAACTATGTTTGAATGACTCGTCTACTAATTTATTAAATGCAAATATGAAAATATATGAGAGATATATTATGTTCGGCAGTACCTTTTTTATAAAAAAAAATTTGACAACCAATGACACCAAAAAATACTAATTTAACACTAAAGAATGAAAATGATTGAATATATATGTGACCGAGAGAAATCGTCGTTCTGATTGTAAACAATCGCTGTTACTGGATCAAAGTCCACATTTCGTGTGAACTTCGAAAACGCCCACTTCTCTACGTCCACCTCCTAACACAACACCCACATTTCCCTAGTCCACCTCCCTAACCCCAACACCAACCCTCCTCTACTCCACTTTCTAACCACTCAACTACAAGGCTAACTACGTCTCAACAACCACGAAACGCGACCACCACTCTACGAAGCATCACCCAATGCAGACCACGCACCATCCGAGCCACCCTTCCGAACCAAGCCTCCTAGGCGGCCCAACCCATGCAGCACGCTGGCCAGGCCGGCCACATGAGGTTGGGCCCCCTAGCCTGACGTTGGGTTCGAATAGTATCAATGCGGTCGTTTTTTTTTGGACTTTAAATAATGCCGACGCTTGACCATGGCGTGGTGACCATGGTCTTGGCGCCTGGGCTAGGCGTCAACACCATGGTCGCCACGCCATGGTCAAGCGTTGGTGAACGTTTTTTTTTTTTAAAAAAAACCCAAAGGGTTGCTGCCTTACTGCCATGGTCAGGCTTGGTGGTTGGGGTGGTCGCAGGCGTGGGTTGGTTGGTGCTGTGGGGTGGGGTGGTCGTAGCCGTGGCGTGGGGTCAAGATGGTGGTTGCAAGGTGGCTTGAGGGTGTTGGGTAAATATTGGGGACAAGGGTAATACGGAAAGTTCACACGAAATGTGGACTTTGATTCCAGTAAAAGCGGACTTCGAATAGTAATCTCCATCGTCGTTTGATCTAAGAAGAGTAACATAAGTAGGAGAATTTTACTACTCTTTCAAAATGATATTTGTATTTCTTATGATACTTACTAAACAACTTGAAATGGACCGGTACGCGGTGTTTTGCGGCCACAATTTGCATTGGTTATGTTTCTAACTTTCTATCATCAAAATTTTCGACAACAAACGTCCCATAAATAAATTCTATCATATTGTGGATCGGAACGTGATGTTTTTCGGTCAGAATTCGAAAGTCGACTTCGGAAAGTAATTTTAGGTTGTTGTAAATCAAGAAAACCTAACTAAGATAATTTTGGACAAAGAAATGTAGTATATGTACTTACATAGTAAGTAGATTTCGCAATAAATAATGTAACTAGGGTAGTTATGGACAAATTTCATAATATTTAGCCATAGTGTGTTATGTGTGTTTGCTAGTACCGAGTACATATTATGGGACTCTAATAATAAAATAGACTCATATTATTGTTTGGTTTGTTTTCTTTTATCCGGAAAAGCCTTTACGGCTTTACCAGAATTGAATCTCCAACTTCAAATTAAGAATATACAACTCATATCACCAATTCACCATATACCATTGTTTTAGTTTCGCAAGAAGTACTAGAATTGTAGGTAAAAGATTTAAATATTGTACCACATAGTTTTTTATTTTTAGAAAAGTTACACATTATACACTATCAAGATTCTGTCATAGAGCCTTGAAGAGTATAGTAGTAGGGGGAGGGGGAAACTCCCAATACATAAGTGAGGGCGAATAAGGATCAAACTCAGGTCTTTAGTCTTGTCACTTGATCTAATTAAGGATCATTTTTACCCTTCTGTTTCTTATTATTTTATGGATTTTTTGTCAAAACAAACATTTTAAAACCAAAAAATTGCGAAAACAAATCTTTTTAAAACGTTTTTTACGAAAACAAACCAAAAAATAAAAAAAAATTGTAATAAATTAAAAAAACATGATGATGTCATGATTGGTTTGATCTGATTATTTGCCCATTGACCACCCCATGGCCACTATTCCTATCTTCACCTCTCTTTGTATTTTCCCCTAATTCCAACTCAACCTAATTAAACCCGGCCTCAACCCTTTCACCTACAACAAACACCACCACACTGCAACCCACCTTCGCACCACGCCACCACCACATCGTAACCCACCTCCGACTGCAGCCCACATTCGCACCACACCACCACACCCTCGTGCACCACCACTCAGGAGCCCACCACCGCACCTAGACAACTTTACAGCCCCACAATCACGACATCACCCAAAATACGACCGCAAGGTCAACAGATCGCAAAGCCCTACGATTATTGTGCTCAACCATCCACCTTCAATTTCAGCGAAAATCGAAAACCCATCATCTCTTTCATCTTAGTCGCGCTCTCTCTGTCTCACTCGCGATATCTCTCTGCCTCACTTGCGATTTCAACTGGTTAAGGTTTATTATGGATTGTTTGATGGTGGAAATGACAACAGTTTGGGTTCCATTTCGGGTTGTAATGGTAGTTTGGGTTGAATTTCGTGCGGTGGTGCGGTGGTCTGATTATGAATTGGGCAGTGCGGGGTGAGAAAGGGACAAGGGAGGAGAGAGAAAGGGGGTCGGGCTTGGTGTGTGTGGTGCGATGGTGAGGTTGGAGCGGTGGTGGAAGTGAGTGTAGGTTGAAGGTAGAAGATGAAGGAAGGGATTGTAGGTGAATTAAGGTGTAAATAGCAAAATAAGGGTGGAAAATAGTAAGTCAATGGTAGTCAAACCCCATGACATCATCATGTTTCTTATTACAAAGTTTTTTTAAAAAAATTTTGGTTTGTTTTCGCAAGAAACGTTTCAAAATGTTTGTTTTCGCAATTTTTTGGTTTTAAAAGAGACAAAGTATTATGTACATCGGATGCACAATAAATTTACTGTGCATCAGATTATAGTGTCCATTTTGGTTAATATAGTAACCCTTTTTATCAATATAGTGACCCTTATTATTTATCACTATATTGATGTAAAGTGAATATGGGTCACTATATTGATATAAAGGGTAACTATATGCTTGATGCACAATAAATTTATTGTGTATCTGATGCATATACCTTCTGTTTAAAAGATTTGTTCTGACAAAAACCCTTGTTTTATTACATGTAACCCAAAATATCAATCTATGGGGAGTAGCAAAAGTGTAAAATCAAATATTGTTGGAGACTTGGGGGGTACGAAGTAATACAATGTATACCCTTTTTTTTGGAAGGAAAAGATAAAATTTTATTAATTAAAAGTCATACGAGATCTACAATAAGCATCACAAAAAGTAAATTACAAACCAAATTAATCAAGTAAATTTGTTCTTCTAAAAAATCAGCTGATGAGAAACTAGTTCTGACATTGAAATGCAGTCGCCGATTATTCGCTGAATTATGCAACCTTTGATAACCATGTATATCGCATCCTCAATTCTGACATCGATTGCAAAATTGTACGACTTACAATCCATGAATCCAATCTTTCAAACAAAATCCTAAAAATATATTTCAATCTTCCATAAGGGAAGAAAAGAAAGACAAACCCTAAACTCTCCCACCAATAAATCTCTCATAAAGAGAGGAAGGATCATTATTATTAATGACTAAAAAACAAAAAACTAAAGAAGCAAAGAAGAAATTAGGGTTTAACGTCATCGAACAGATGATGATGGTAACCCCTTGCGACTACCAAAGATTTTAGGGTTTTTGAGGGGAGAGAGAGAAAGCAGCGAATACAATGTATACACCTTGTTCTTCTGGGCCGAATTGAATTGAATTTGACCAAAAGTAATATGAAGTCACGTGAATTGAACTGGACTAAAGTAAATCGAAGTGAATTAGAATGAGTCGAAATAGCTAAATTAAATTAAAGTTAGTTAAAATGGACTAAATTGAATTGAACATAAGTTGACTAAAGTGAGCGCGAAATTGAACCAAAATGTTCTAGAATTAAACCCCAAAGGAAAAGGGCCTTATTAGGGAGCATATCATACCTTGTTCGCACACTGATTAGTTGACTTTAATCTTTTACTGCTTAAGGTTGAAGTTGATTAAATTGTCTTTGATAACCACGTTTCTACATTTTTTCCGACTGCCGACCGTATCTAAACTCTAAAGTAAATCATGTGGAGTAGGTTACGCAATTATTGTATGTGTTTAACAAATGATTTTAATTGTACCAAATATTGAATTGACACTACTGAATGATAGTATGATACTACCTAGTACTCCGTATTATATATAGTCTAACACATTAACATACACGTATATTTTCTATTTTTTATATTCTAGTATAATACTCGTATATAGTCTAACACACTAACATACATGTATATTTTCTATTTTTAATATTAAAAAAAATAACAAGTTTATATATTTAAGCTGCATATATCTAGAGGTGTTCAATGTATCGTGTCGTGTCACTCACATAAACGCGTTTAACCTAAACGGGTTGACACCCTCGACCCAAACCCATTAATTACAGATTAGCGTGTCACATCTTTTTTTTTTACATACTAAGTTACTAACTAGTGTTTTGGCCCGGGCGATGCCTCGGATTATCGCCCGAGCCAACAAATATAAACAATGATATGCTATATATAGTTGATTAATTTGATGCTTTTTGTACTCCGTAGTATTTTGTGATTTTTTTGGTAAGTAAGGTTTTTAGTATGAAAATAATACTCGTAGTTATAACTAAAAATATTAGAGAAAGATAATAAATCACTTTTAAATTACGGAGTAGTTAAATATGATCATGATACTTAATAGGTTTAAGTCATTATGTTTGCATAATATCATGTATTTTTATTTTTTTAGTTGAAATAATTAAATACTATGACACTTGACATATTAAGAAAAGTCCACGTGACGTATTCACGTTGTGTGACACTCCTTTTAATATATTTTTACTAGCACTATAAGCACGCGATGCGTGCGGTCAGTTTAAAATTTTATATTAAATTATAAGCACGTGATGCGTACGGTCGGTTTAAAAATTAAACAAATGTTCAATTAGAAAAAAAAACTTGTAATTGAGTACAATTTCAAATTAAAAATGGAGGTGAGTTATTATGATTTTCAAACTTTCGATGTAATTTTTTCTTTTGAATTGAATCTCTCGACAAAGAGATTAAATGATTAATTACATTAACATACAAATAGTAATATTAAAATACATAATAATTTAATAAATATTTAATTCAATATGATTTTCAAAATAATTTGCAATGATTAACTGATTCATGTGAAAATTTTAGTCTATGTAATTAATGTATTTATATTTGAATTTTTTCATACTAATTAATTGAACTTTTTTCAAAATAATTTGCAATGTTTAAGTTATTCAATGGAATAAATTATTCAATGTAATTAATGTATTTTATTTGAATTTTTTTACACTAATTAATTAAACTTTCTTTTTTTATTCATGGGAAAAATAGTCGATATACTTTTTTTTATGTTGCTTAGTATGGAAAGTACAAAAAATAAAGAGAATTTATATTTTTTTACTTAAGGGCAATTAAGTCTTTTACATCATTAAGGGTGTTTACGTCATTGCATAGGGGGACACCATTGCTCCCCCTTGGCTTATATAATAGAGATAGAGATAGATGTATATAATTAGGTGCAACCGTATCATGTTAACTCGTTTATTCGAACGAGTTGATTTTCAACCCTAAACCCGACCCGTTCAACTAACGAGTTGTGTAGTGTCAACACGTTTACATAAACGAGTCAAAATTCTAAACCCAAATCCGTTAATAACGTGTCGATTTCGTGTCGTGTTGCTTTTGACCACATCTACATATATCATAATTTTAGAGTTGCCCCTAGTCCGAGACAAACCTTTGCTCTCAAACCACTACCTACATACCACCCAAAAATACCAATTTGCCCCACCGAATCACCCAATTTGCACCCAGAAACACCACTTTGTACAACCAAATTACCCAATTCCCTCCCCAAAATACTAGTTTGCACCACCAAATCGTCCAATTTGCACCCAAAATTCTACGTTACTCGATTTTTTGTCCTTAGAAACAAACTTCTAGCACCATTATATTAGTGTTTTGTAGTATCAACTAACTGTGAATATGATATTAAATTATCATAAAATCTTACGATTTTAAAATTCAATTTTATATGTTCATTTCAATTCACAATGGAGTCCCAATTTAGACAACCTCCCGAGTTCCGACCACATACCCTTTTTATGCATGTGTATATCATTAATCAATTCACTGTAAAATCTAACCAATTTTGTATAATTCGTAATTGGTTAGATAAGAGAACTAAAAAGAAAAAAAAAGTGAAACTAAAGATATATTATATTGATTAACAAGTAATTTTGACATACAATATAATATTTATATAATTTTAAAAAATATATTTACGTCGGTCACCAAAATCGTTTTTAATTAATTCATTTTTTTTCCAAAAGGAAATAAGTTTAAACACACAAGATTTTTTACTCCCCCACAATCCCACATGGGTAACTCTCAATGATAATATTAGATTATTAGGGAAGTAGTTTAATTCGTTTTATAACAATTTAAACCTAAAAATCAGGAACCTTATATTCCGGAAATCAAAATACAGACTCATTTCTATAATATCCGAAATTATCCAACCACCCATCAATATTATACGAGTAAAAATATAAATAAAAAAAACTAATTGATGAATAAACGAAATGAATGAAACTCGAAGATAGAAAACCGTAATTAAGATTGTTGGTACCATGATTTTTCCAGCTACCTTCTTATATTTAAACCCAAACTTCCCCCTCAGTCAATACTGCCATTTTTTAACAATACTCTCTCTCTCTATCTATCTCTTTCTCTCTCCTCTCTTTTTCCTCCTTTTTTCCATCTCTTTTCTGCTGTTTGTTGCAATCTGGTCACTCCACTTCGCAACCTGGCGTCAATGCACTCTCCTCTTCTTCTTCTTCCTCGTTATCTTCTTCAACCTCTTCTCTAACTTAGTCGTGTTTACATTAATTTAATTCGCCGCATTGTTTTTGTTTTTGTTTTTTTTAGATCTGTAAAATAAATAAGAATAAAGGTGAAGGTAAATAATTGGTTTTACGAGTGATTAAATTGGAAGACGGCCTTGAAATTCTGAGCTGAAATTGCGAATCTGTGGAAGAAAAAACAAAGGA
>SNQN01003195.1:8032-18920 GCA_008642245.1 Bassia scoparia
ACGCCCCAAAGTGAACTTGTCGTGTCTTAACATGTACAATCAAGACTTAGAAAGCTTAAGTGAATAAATTAAGACATGAACGAGCTTGAAAAACTTGTAGTAGATTGAGTTTTTATTCGTTAGGCGCGAAAACCCCAAAAATGGCCCTTTCACGCCCCATAGTGGACTTGTCTTAACGTGTGCAATCAAAACTTAGAAAGCTTAAGTGAAGAAATTAAAACATGATCGAAATTTCAAAACTTGTAGTAGGTTGTGTTTGTATAAGTTAGGCGCGAAAACCCCAAAAATGGCCCAAAATGACCCTTTCACACCACAAAGTGAACTTGTCATGTCTTAATGTGTACAATTAAGACTTAGATAGCTTAAGTGAATAAAGTAAGACATGAACAAAATTTAAAAAGTTGTTGTAGGTTGCGTTTGTATAAGTTAGCTACGAAAACCCCAAAAATGGCCCAAAATGGCTCTTTCACACCCTAAAGTGAACTTGTCGTGTCTTAACGTGTGCAATCAAGACTTAGAAAGATTAAGTGTATAAATTAAGACATGATCGAGCTTTAAAAACTTGTAGTAGGTTGTGTTTGCATAAGTTAGGAGCGAAAACCTCAAAAATGGCCCAAAGTGGCCCTTTCACGCCCCAAAGTAAAGTTGTCGTGTCATAACGTGCGCAATTAAGACTTAGAAAGCATAAGTGAATAAATTAAGACATGAACGAGCTTTAAAACCGTGTATTAGGTTGCGTTTGTATAAGTTAGGTGCGAAAACCCCAAAAACGGCCCAATATGACCCTTTCACGCCCCAAAGTGAACTTGTCGAGTCTTAACATCTGCAATAAAGACTTCGAAAGCTTAAGTGAATAAATTAAGATATGAACTAGCTTTAAAACAGTGTAATAGGTTGCGTTGGTATAAGTGAGGTGCAAAAACCCCAAAAATGGCCCAAAATGGCCCTTTCACGCACGAAAGTAAACTTGTTGTGTCTTAACGTATGCAATCAAGACTTAGAAAGCTTAAGTGAATAAATTAAAACATGATCGAGCTTTAAAAACTTGTTGTAGGCTGCGTTTGTATATGTTAGGCGTGAAAATCCCAAAAATGGCCCAAAATGGCCTTTTCACACCCCTAAAGTGAACTTGTCGTGTCTTAATGTCTTCAATCATGACATAGAAAGCTTTTAAGTGAATAAATTAAGACATGATCGAGCTTTAAAACTTGTAGCAGGTTGCGTTTGTATAAGTTAGGCGCGAAGACCCGAAAAATGGCCAAAAATGGCCCTTTCATTCCGCAAAGTGACCTTGTCGTGTCTTAACGTGTGCAATCAACACTTAGAAATCTTAAGTGAAAAAATTAAGACATGAACAAGCTTTAAAAACTTGTAGTAGGTTGCGTTTTTATTACTTAGGCGCGAAAACCCAAAAAATGGCCCAAAATGGCCCTTTCATGCTCCAAAGTGAACTTATCATGTTCTAACGTGTGCAATTAAGACTTAGAAAGCTTAAGTGAATAAATTTAGACATGAGTCAGCTTTAAAAACTTGTAGTAGGTTACGTTTGTCATGTCTACTGCAATAGTGTCATGTCTACTGCAACAAAAAGTTCACATCTCAAACCTTGGGGGGCTTACATCGTCAAATAAGTCCTGATTTCTTGTTCCTTTCCCGAAGGAGCAATAGACCCAAGTTCAAGACTTGAGTAGTCACAACCGAATCTAGAAGCAGTAAACATGGCACATCAATGGTAAGTCGAATAAGGTTGGGGGCTTGCAGCATCATTAGATCTAGTCTCCATGCACTGGTAGAAAAAAACTCATTTGTTGCGGTTTTGAACCGCAGCAAATGATCTTGCATCAAATGACTATTTGCTGCGGTTATAACTGCAACAAATAAGGGGTACTATTTGTTGTTTGTTACGGTTATGGCTAAAAACCGTAGCAAATAGTCCTTATTTGCTGCGGTTTTTAGCCATAACCGCAGCAAATAGTCTTGTTATTTTTCAAATAGTGACTATATATATATATATATTATCAGTCACTCACCTTTTTACTTGTTTTTACTTTATGTTTTTACTAGATTTTTTTTTACTTGTTATGGTGTTTGATTTTTCAATATTGATCATAAAAATGAAAAAATACCAAACAAACTTAATACTTGTATATATTGAAAATGTAAAAATGATTACAGTACATAAAATACAATAATATTAATATTACAACATAAAAATACAACAATATTACAAGAAAAAAAACTTGTTGAAAATCTCATCTTCTACCAACTCACAATCTGTATCATCAACCCTCCTTATTTGACTCATAATATATATCTGCACCAAATAAAAAAAATAAAATCATATTAAAAATAAAAAACAACATTTAAATTAAAAAAATAAAATCAAATTAAAAATAAAATCAAGATTTGTACCTTGAAGAATCGACAAAATTAAAAACGACTTTTTTTCAATAAAAAAACAACTATACAACATAAAAATAATAAGCTACAAATAATTAGAATGTCGTCAAAATCCAAAAAATTAAAGATTTCAAGAAGGCAAAAAAAATTTAAATTTAGAAAATTCAAAAGTTTCATAAATTCGTCAAACATTGTAGACCGTCATAGCCGCAGACAACCCCCTTCACCACCTAGTCATCGTCGCCACCACCAACATAACGAATCGCAAAATGCAATCGTAAAAAACCCAACAATACACTTGACCAGATTCACAAAGAAATCGTAACACGCAATCGTCAAAAACCCAACTCGCAACCACCTTCACAAATAAATTATACCTATTTCAAACCAGATCTGGCGAAAAGAAATTTAGAACAAAAAAATTCAAAACATTGAGATTTAAGATATTTCAGAATTCAAAACGAAAACAAATTCATCAAAAATTCAGAACGAAAAAAACAATTTCGTCAAAAATGAAAATGATATTCCAGAACAAAAAAAACAAAATGAATATTGAAAATTTGGAACGAAAAATTTCAAAATCCAAAAAAGAAGATAGAAAATCGAAAAAAATAACAAAAAACCCAGATCCGTTCACTCTTGACTGCTCCTCGGTGGTGAGCTCCTGGCTGTTGGTTGGGTAGCAAACGGTTGAGAGCTCGTGGGTTCTTAGGTTCGTCGGTGGTGAGGTGAGATGGTAGGTGGTTGTGGGGAGGTGGGTTTTGTGCAAAGGAGGGGRGGTGAGGTTTGGACGTTTGGTTTTGTGAAGTAGAAGATAGATCTGAAAGAGAGGAGAAAGAAGTGAAAGAAAGAGAGAGAAGCCGGTTGATGAGAGGAGAGAGAATGAGAATGGGGGTATGAGAGGAGATGGTTAATTAGGGTTGCTTATATATACTCTGTATGATGGGAATATATACTCCGTATAATGGGCCGGTTTGTGAGATGGTGCTTTTGTTTAATTTTTTAATACAAAGTAAGTATATGCTGTGGTTAAGCCATATGACCGCAGCATATAAGCTATACCTAAATTTTCACGTTTTATTTGTTGCGGTTATTATAAAAACCGCAACAAATAACAGTTATTTGTTGTGGTTGTTATAAAAACCGCAGCAAATAACAGTTATTTGTTGCAGTTTTATATAACCGCAGCAAATGATCCGCATTATATGATGTTTTTTCTACTAGTGATGTATGCAATTGACTCTACAATGTAAGGTCGCAATTCGTTGAGGGCTTTACATTGACATAAGAGTACTCATTTCAACAAGACGCTCTCTGCCCGAGGGAGCGGCAAACTTAAGTTCCTAACTTAAGTGTACATCTTCGTCACATGACAAGCCTTAAACAAGCAACTACTTGTGCCCTACAAGTATTGCAATGATCTTTACACCACCACTTGGAGTCATTAGGGGCTTATAACAAAAGAAGCAAGCTCCTTACATTTGAAGCACATTCAACTTCAACAAATCAAGTACGTTGTGCGCTTCCTATGTCGAGAACATGTTCACCACCATGCTCAACCAATGCCATGCTCTCCAAAAAACAACGAACTCTAGTTCATGACTTAAGTCAGCATCGTGTCTCGGCATATCAGAACCTAGGGGCTCATAGCAGAAAGGGAAGACCTACAGGCAGCTAATGACATTTGCATGATCACTCTTGAAGCACAGAGTATGGAATGATCAATGAAGATTCGACTACACATTAGGTCCAAGTATTTGCCGACCTTACAACTAACAAATGCAAATCATCTCAACACCGTAAAAGAGGCCCTAGACACTAAAGCTTCAGCACCGCAATGGTTCATCTACAACACCTTCACAACATAAGAGGGCCTTCTTCATAATTCGAGGGGGCTACCATTGCACTAATGATAGCCACACAATGCCTCTTTCAACACAACTTGCAAAGGAAGCTTTCATTTCAACATGCTGGGGGCTTGAGCCCAAAATATTAGTCAAGAAAGCTCTATCTTGCATGTACTTCAAAAACTACATTAACATGTATTTGCTTCCTTGACTGAGTGTTCAATAAAAGTCATTGCATTCCACAAATCTTGGCACTATATTTCATACTAGGTCTAAGTCGAGTTGACTTGTGAGTCCATAGTCAAAATCAAAGCACAAAGTCGCAAAAGAGTTAAGTAGATGCATCATGCATCATATAAGTTGCATGCATAGAGTCAGTCAGCTTAGAAAAGCACCAATGCAAAGTCCAGCAAGTCAACTCAAGACTAAGGAGTCTATGCGAGTCCTAAAACAAACTAATGCAAAGCTAGGGTCCACCTTAAGTGCAATTTTTCTAGGTACATAGCCACCCAAAGCAAAGCAAATCACGTCGTGACTAGTATCTAGCAATTTAGCAAAGCAAGTTTCGTGTAAGCTAAAGTCCAACATCTCACATTAGCAACGGGTCAGGGTATACACACATGCATTAGGCTCTTGGCCTAGCAAACAAGGATTGGCTTCTTGTGCCAAGCTCAACATTCTGGGGGCTGACGTCTAGATGTCAATGGGCTCTATCAACGAACATTGAGGAGACGTCAATGCGTGCAAAGGAATGCCCTATTCCTCCTCAAAGTTCAAAGCACCAACATCACAAAACGTCCTACTGGGATGGCTATACATTTGCAATGGACAATCACCGTAGTCCAAGGGTGAGCAAAAGCAAAGGTCAAAGTACAAATCAAATTCAAAGAATCCTTAGTCAAGGTACAACAGATCTTCAACAACTCAACAACACCATCCTCAGCAATAACTTCTGCCGGAAACCATTATACAACATCAAGAGAATAGTCTTTCTTTATGGCGTAGCCGAAGGAGGCACCAACAAACAATATCGCTAAACGCGACGTTACCTTCAACTTAGTCTTCCTTGACGGTGGCACCAAAGAGGAATTAAGCAGGCATAAGCAGACCAAGCAAGTACCAACAAAAATTATCGCTATACCCGATCGTGGCTATACGCGACGTTAAGTTTCCTGGTAGGCGGCACCGGAAAGGATTTAAATAGGCATAAGTAGATCAAACAGGCACTAACAAAAAATATTGCTATACGCGATCGTGGATATACACGATGTTATGTTTCTTAAAAGGCGACACCGGAAAGGAGTTAAGCAAGCATAAGCAGATCAAGCAGGCATGAAGAAGGTTTTCCTTGACGGTGGCAGCGAAAAAGAATCAATCAAGCATAAGCAGATCAAGTTGGCATGAAAAAGGGTTAAGATGGTTTTCCTTGATGGTGGCACCGAAAAATAGTTAAGCAGGCATAGGCAGATCAAGTAAAGCAGACAAAGGATACGAGCAACATTCTCTTGGACAAAAGCACTAAAGAAGGGTAATCTTGGACGAGGGCACCTAAAGAGATTTGTCATTGAAGAGTATTCCTGGACGACTAGCCGAGAAGGGATAAAGATGGAGCCAGATTCTCAAGCGAGGATGAAAGTGTATGAAGAGGTTGTACTCTCTCACATCAAGAGGTTGTGCTCTCTTACAATAAAGAGGTTGTTCTCTCTCACATCAAGAGGTTATGCTCTCTTACAATGAAGAGTTCGTGCTTTCTCACGATGGTGCTAAAGAGTTTGTGGTCTCTCACATAAAAAGATTGTTCTATCTCACAATGAAGAGTTTGTGCTCTCTCACGATGGTGCTAAAGAGTTTGTGCTCTCTCACAATGAAGAGTTCGTGCACTCTTGTGATGGTGCTAAAGAGTTTGTGCTCTCTCACATAAAGAGGTTGTGCTCTCTCACAATGAAGAGTTTGTGCTCTCTGACAACGGCTAAGATGAAATTATATCTAAAGAGGTTTTGCTCTCTCACAACAACCAAGACATGTTTAAAGTTAAAGAGGTTGTTCTCTCTCACAACAGCTAAAGACAGCTAAAGCGAAACAAGACTAAAGAGTTTGTGCTCTCTTACAATGGCGACAAAAGAGTGTTCGTGCTCTCTCACAATGGATAAAGCAGAACTGAAAGATAGTTGCAAGCATGGTGACAAGTTCCCCATGAAGTCCATGAGGAAGGCACCGAAAAGGATAAAGGCAGATAACAGCAAAAGCACGCACACCAAAATCCCTAGTGAACACTAGAGAACTAATGGAGATGAAATCAAGCGAATCAGTAAAGAAAGCAACATTAACACAAGGACTAATAGGCAAGCAACAAGAAAGAAAGCAACAACAATAGCAGGTGCAGGTAAAACTAACACATTTGTTTTGCAGGTAACGGGTACTTTGGCTTTCGTTTTATGAGACCTTCGTCTCTACAAACTCAACCAAAGTGGCGGCTTCTGTAGATAACTATAGTTTTCCCTAGCCCAAGACAGCCAACGATAAGACACCCCTTGCAACACAAAAACTAAACTCAAAGAGCTCGGGCCCTAACAGACCCTAAAAAGGCAAGTTTTCGTTACACCGGGCGCATTTCCCTACACAAAGCACCCTTAAAAATACGTTTTAATTTTCAAATATTTTTTAAAAAAATTTTG
Source organism: Bassia scoparia (assembly GCA_008642245.1). Lineage (NCBI taxonomy): Eukaryota > Viridiplantae > Streptophyta > Magnoliopsida > Caryophyllales > Amaranthaceae > Bassia > Bassia scoparia. The sequence goes on from SNQN01003195.1 coordinate 14,955, forward strand.
TAGAATTTTTCTAAATTTTTCTAAGAATTATTGGAAATTTTTGGAATTTTTAACAATTTAATTAATTTTGTGATAACTAATAAAATTATGGAAACAATTCCAAAATTCACGAAATTTTAACACAATGCACTAGTTTTTACAAGGAATTTTATGACTATTTTTCCATAATTTTTGGAGTTGTGGAGACTTAGTTTCGAATTGAATTTCCAAAGAAAAAATGTGCACCCGAGCGAAACGACCCGTTCCGGAAGCTTCCGGAACCTTCTAGAAGGTGGGGCCAACGTGGATTGCTGCCCAAGACAGTCAACATTCATCCCCAAACCCCTCGTGCAATTTAGCTTCTCGTGGATGCTCAAAATCATTTTCTTCCCAAAATAAACCGAACAAAATAAGGCAAATCGAGCAAAAAAAGGGGGAAAGAAGTTGGGCGTAATTGCACCCAAGTTTTTGGCATGCTGGGCGTAATTGCTCCCAAATTTCTTCCTTTTTTATCTCGTTCCTATAAATAAAAAGCCCCGACCCTTCATTTGCAACCTTCACGCATCACATACACCTCTCATACACCCTTGCTTTGCTTATTTCTCTCTTTAAAACTCTTTCAAAGTTCTTCAAGCATTTAAACAAATTCTTTTGCATTTCAAATACAATTACAAAGTTCTTTAAGCTTCTTAAGGGTTCTTCAAAGGTTCTTAAGGGTTTCAAAGGGTCCAAGGCATCGTTCTCGATCGAAAGCGCCGTGTTGCAAGGTAAGTTTGAGGTCTATGTCTCAATCTTTTAACACCCTTTTGCATGCTTGTTAGAAATTTGAGTTTCTATGTAATTGGCATGTAATACTGATTAAAAAACAATTCGACATGAATTAAAATCATTCTTAGTTACAACTTTTTATTTCTTGTTGAATGCTTGCATGCTTGCAAATCACATAACTATTAGGCCTTAAACAAGACCGGCAAATTGCATGTTCTCACTCCTAATAAGACTAATTCATGGATAAATTGGCTTTTAGGCACCCTTTAATACGGATCTAAACAACACATGTTGCAACAACAAATTAGTCCATATGTGCTTCTATTTCTGTTATGCAACCCACATAGTAATTTGCATGCTTAGGGTTAAAACGGAAATATCTTTGTTATTGTTTTTTTGACAACAGACTCACAATGACCGAGTAGAGGTCGCTTGATGCTGGGGGGGCGTTGTGCACTACTTCGCCCTTACCCTTGTCCCCTAATCCAGATCTGGTACACGACCTAGCATGGAGTCCTTCACCTTGGTTTATGCAATTATAGGCAAGGCTTAAAACTGAGTTCCGTTGCTTCCCGAAAGAAGTGCGGTGGCGACTTCCTCTACTCATTTCGAGTATAAACACACAACTCCAAGCATACTCACAATATGCAAATGCAAGAATTCAATTCTAGCAAAACTCGAGTCATCAACTAATTTTACCCCCTCGGGAAGAGGGATCGGACCTTGTCCGGCCTGGTGATGCCGCAGCGCCCGTACAACAATCATCATGCATGTGGACTAAACAATCATCAAGATATATCCTAGAAGTGAATTGAGCACTCTTAAAGTACTCATAGGGGATTTTATCCTTTTTCTTGTTGTTACGGACCCTAGAGACTTGAAAAACCAAGGGAATGCCCAAGCTAAACACCTTACCATCGTCCCCAAGATTTGGGAATGGAAAATCACAAGAGCTCTCATTTGGATCGACCATACCCTTACCATCTTTGGCTTGCTCTTTGTGTGTTCTTTGCATCACACCTTCACCGACTTCACAAGGCCACAAAAGAAACACTAGCATATAAAGGGTTAGTCGGAAGCATAGAATCAACATATTCAATGGATTGAGAGATGATGAACCAAATTACTCTTACAACCCTTGGAGTTGGCCACTGCTTTCTTCGGAACACAATTTATTCCTTACCAATGGTGAAGCTTATGGAACCTTGCTCACGTCCACACATGCTCCAAAAGTAGCTAGGAAGGACTTTCCAAGTATGACTAAGATGTCCGAATGGTTGGTCAAATTCATGACCACAAAGTCGTTCTTGAAAGTGTGGTCTTTCTTGCCCATCTTCACAAGTACATCTTCGGCCACGCCAACCGAAACACGGCTAATTCCGTTGGTGAATTGAATGGTAGCGGTTGGAGGTGTGAGGTTAGTGAGGTCGAGCTTTTGAGCAACTGGAAGTGTGATCAAACTTATCCTCGCACCTAGATCACACAAGGCATCCATTGATTGTGCATGGGATGGAAAAGGTCCCCGGATCATTCAGTTTCTCCGATATCACTCTTGGGGTATCAATTTTATTTTCTTGCTTGATCTTTGCCACTTGCTTTGAGTGTTCTCCAAGGAATTGGAAGAAGTTTGGCATCTCACACTTCGCTCCCTTAGGTGAAGGTTGAGAGTGGTGGGTTTAGAGCATTTGAAAGAATTTTCCGAACATAGAGTCAAGGAATTGCTCCGGGTTTGGCATCTCGGATATAACCTTCAAGCTCAAAGGATGTTGCCAATTACTAGGCTCACTTCATTCCATTACCTTGCCCTTATTCCTAGCACTCTTGTTTTTCTTCTTTCTATTTTTCTTCTCCGCCTCTTTGACCTTCTCATCTTCGATTTCACTCATCTGGTCAATCTCACCACCATCAATCGCTTTCACCTCTTTTGGTTTTTCACTCGCCTTGCCTTCATTAATCTTTTGTTTCTTCAAACTTTCTCCTTCATCACTGTTTTGTTGCTCATCAATTCTTTCCCTCAATGGCTCTCTCTCCACTTCACCCTTCAACTCACCCTTAACACCAACTCCCTCATCCTCCTTTGATTTCATCACATGTACTTCATCGTTTCTAGCATTGGAGGTATTTGGTTGAGGTGGTTGGATGTACTTGGGTATTTATTGGGCTAAGTTAGCCATATTACCCTCAAGAGCTTTCAACTTAGCTCAGAATTCTTGGTTATCCTCCTTTGGAAATTCTTGGTCTTGAGGATGTTGAATGAAAGGGATATTTGGGTTTTGAGTGGGAAGTGGATGGAAATTTTGTGGGTTTTGAGTGTTGTTGAAGTGGGGTGGAACTCAATTTCCTCTTGGCCCCATGAATTGCCCTTGCATAGCTCCTTGAAAGTTGGGATGTTGGTAGTAGGGGTTGGATTGGGTGGCTTGGAATGGAGCTTAGGCATTAGGATTAGAATAGCCACAAACATTATCTTGAAAACCATTGTTAGGGTTGTTCCCCCTAAAACCACCTTGCCATTGAGGATTAGGAACTTGGTTTCCAAAACCATAGCCTTGGTTTTGGTAACCAAATCCCCTTTGGTTGAATGGTCTTTGATTACGATAACCATTCCCAACTTGAGGGTTGAAACCCCTTTGGATGGAATTGTTTTGGTAGCCAAAGCCATTCATTTGGCTTTATTGGTTGTAAGGGGCCCTCATTGGCCCATAAGAACAAGGGTTTCCACCAAATTGAGGTCTTACCCCATTATCACCCATAACATTGCATTGCTTAACCTCAAAATCGCAAGGCAATTCATTTTGAACATGACAATATGAAGACAAATGATCGTACGCACCACAATTATTGCAAAACATTACACCACTGCTGGACAGCCAAGATCACTGCTATCTATGAAGCCAAGGACTTGTCTACTTTGTATGTTGAACAGCTGATTAGTTCCCTCATGACTCATGAATTACTGATTGACTCAAAGTCTGAGAAGCAACCAGTCAGAGGCATAGCCCTTAAGGGAACAGTAGAAGAGGATGAAGATGAGATTGGCATGATTGCCAAAAGGTTTGAGAGAACACTCCAAGATCAGAGGAAGAACTTCAAAGGTAAGAATTTAAAAAATACTAACTCATCTTCTGTAGGGTGCTTCAAGTGTGGAGAGAAGGGACATCTAATCAGAGATTGTCCTAAGTGGAAGGACAAACAGTCCAAGTCTGGAGAAAAGCGAGCTTT
>SNQN01003195.1:43097-54230 GCA_008642245.1 Bassia scoparia
CATGGTCTTACAGAGTCATTGAATATTGAACTGCCTTACACACCACAGTGAGTGAAGGGCCCTGTTTGTGATGGGGCCCTCAGGAGGTAGATCATCATCAGACAAATACGACATATACGGACGTCGTTAGACTAGCGATGGATGGTACTCGAAGATTGACCAACACCTTTCAGAGTTGATCTCGCTCGATGACATTGCATTCTCCGCTAGTGAGAAGCTTTTTGATCGCGGGCAGCTCACGGATGACAGTCTTCGAGCTGACGATACAGTATTGCCACAAACATCAGTTTCGGCGTTTGGTTCCTGTACTTTGAATCTTCTTCGTTAGAGGTAAATTGGACTCTTTCTTCTCTGGGTGGGGGATGACTGAGGTATGTAGACACTATAAGTCGTTCTGACTTGTGTCATAGAGTAGAGTAAGGACCGGAGTACCCCATCCGTGCGTGAGTCACATGGCACATCGTCTGGTGCCTTTGAGGAATTTCTTGATCCAGGAATTCGTTCGTTTCAGGAATCTTTCTCCTGTCATGGCTTGATAGGTCGACCGACTCGCGCTATGTCCAATTAGTAGTGCTCGTCATCGTCGCTGTCCAAGAGCCATTACAGAAATGTCAAGGTTGAAGAGTTAGAGTGACATTGACATATTCGACTCCATGATAGATAGCATGGACAGTAGACGAGTAAGAAGGGTTTCCTTTATACTTCTAGTACAGTAAATCGATCGAGAGTAGTGAAGGGGGTTGATGTCTGTGATGTTCGGCTTTTTTTGCACCATGGTGGAAGTAGGAGCCTCCATCCTCTACTCATTGCCTTGACTCGCATCCATATTAGCTAAAACAGATCTCTCAAGATTTGTTGGCCTCTACCTTGTAGATGGTCTATTCTGCCAATAGCGTATGGATTCCTCAATTCCTACATTCATTTTTGATCACGTCTTTGTGATAGGATTGGAGTGGGATTCCAACTAGCTGGATAACGCTTCCCTCGTGTTGTGTTGAAGTTCTGGCTTCAAGTGCTTGAGTGTATCTCTATCGCCAATGGAAAATACTCACGCCTAGGCAGACGATAATAACCTTTGATTTCCTTGGGAAACCAGATGTAGCTTGCAGTGCTGAAACGTTGTTTGCAAATACTAGCATCATTGTCTTCTTGCAGTTGTTGTTTCCATACCTGTTTTGTTTGATATGCTAGATAGCTAGTTTTCTTTCATATATAGTCATCTACTCACATGGAATTTATACCAATGTTTGATAGATCTCTATCTATCGAAATACATAAGGCCCAACATATGCGAAGGTGGATTTTTATATCTTGGTTGCAAGTATCGCAGTATGAAAAACTTTCACTCCATTTCATAAGCTTGCAGGGCAGGGACATGAACCGTGATGCAGCAGCTTCATGTGCAGAACAGGTTCAGATCCCAGTGATATATCGGTCATAACGTCTACCGTTGGTTTCAGGATTTCAAAGATTCAGAGAGAAATGGTATTGACTTTAGAATGTTTCCTACTTTAATGTGTACGTATTCGATATAAACAGCGAAGGCAACATCCTCTCCAAGTTTCAGTCTCCTTCTTCAGACAAGGAGAGAGAACCATTTCTGGCACACGGTGCATGAGCGAGAGTGCAAAGACCTTCGGGTAGAGCAGAGTCGACCCCTTAGAGAGCAGGTAGCCTTTAAAGCCTTGAGACTGGAAAACGTAGGATTCTGTTTCATAGTCTGTTGAATTTGAGGGAGATACATTGGCTGAAAACTTGTCAGGGAGTTGGCAGCAGGGGGAACTTCTCGTCTCAGTGTTTTCACTAGTAGTTGCCCCATCACAAGTGTCTTTTGAACATCATGTCCTCATGATTTCTTACGGATGGCAGCAGAATGAAGATTAGGCGGCATGAAGTATTTCCAACATCTTCGGCTAGAGTCTTGCCACGCTGTAATGCTGACTCTATCTCATCTTTCCTAACGGTTCTCGCTACATGGTGAGAATTAAAGAAGGTACTAGGACTTGGTATAGGACTCTGAAAAGGTTGCCTTGGGAGATGCGGATGGAGAGAAGCGCAACTTTGATCTTGCTCTCGAACTTAGTCTTATGAATTAGCCTTGCGAATCCAACGGGCTCAATGTTTGAATTCTGAAGTAATCTAAGACGGGATGTTTTAATTGATGCTCATCATTGATCATGAAGACTCATGACATGACTATACGTTATTATCGTCTCCTATATCATGATCCTGATCATGCGAAACTACTGAATGCATGGGTCATACCTTTCCCTTGTATATTTTTTCGATTTTTTTTTTGCTTTTTTTGTTCGCGCGAAAAAGGATGACTTTTAAAATGATGGTGTAATATGCGGATGTATGATTGAATCCTATGGTCTAACTAAGACGATCATTGATCTAATATGCTTATGTGATGCTGTTAAGTCGTAATACGTACAAGGCCAAGAGTCCTAAGTCACATATCACTTAAAGGTACCACACCAACATGATTTATGAGTCCAAACCACCTAGGTCAGTTTCTAGAGTACTGATGGTCGGCGGGTTAAGTCCACAAGATGTACCTGCCTAAAAGTAGATCTTGGTCAGTTTCCACCACTTGCAATTAGCGGATGTATTGGCAAGAATAAACCCCTTATTGCCACAAAACGCATCAGTACACGTGCACCACACGCTGGGCGGGATAGGACTTGCCTTAGCCAATGCGAATCAGTTAACCACATGCAGCTAAGGTAGTATCCCCCCTTATGGTTAAGTCTGAGCAATAGAACATGCCCATAAGCAGACCAAGGACCTAAGCGCCGCCTATATTCGAAACGTTCACATGCAAAAAACGCAAAATTCAATAAACGTCTGTGATGATAGGAATTACAAGAGACTTTTAAAGTCTGTCCAACTTCACACTAACCGGTGATTATCGCAGTGAAGTCGCCAAATTGTAGGACCGTGGTCCGCGCCCTCAGCAGTATATACGGGCGCGGCTTGGTACTACAATCGGAGGGGCCTTCTTGGCGTGTGAGCCCGAATCCCGCACGTGCGTTGCCGTGGGAGTAGTGTTGTCGGAAATGAGGAGGTCGCCACCTGATCCTAGGAAGGATTATTCATAACGGACGCCCGAACTTGGTGCCAAATCAATGGCCCAGTCCAATCAAAGACCAGTCCGTGGGTTCGGGGGGACATGGTACGAATCAGATCTGTACCCAATTCGCTCCCATGTAGGGCCTCGCTATTCGGTCTCATTCGCAATTCCATTCATCTACATATTATTGAATGCAACATAACTTAACGTTTTTTTTAGCACCTAGAAGCACACACACCCTAAAAAGTTACTACGAAAGTGTGTTTCTATTATACACAAGAGACTACCTAACCTAGAAATTGTGACCATCTTTCGCATTAATCAAGCTTAAAAACGTGGCCTAAAACTAGTTTCCCAGTAGTTATCTGATTTGAAAGTGATTCAGCATTAATATCCGGTCTTTGTTTAGCCAAAATATATAACAAAGTTTTATAAACAATGACCATAGCAATATATGAAGTGACATAAACTTAAATATATGCAAACTTCATCTTACCACTAAAATCTGCAAAGAAAACAAAAGTTACTTTGTAAAAACACAATGAAACGAATCCTTTTGCCTTGATCGCTACATGAAAACAAAAAAAGACAAGTTTTGTAGTGCCCATTAAAACGCCCAAAGCGCGCAATGATCCCTTTCCGCTCTTGAATTTGCTAAGGCTTAATCCTTGCAACACTATATACTCTTTCTCCTCTATCATTACATAAATTCATCACGTAGCAATTTCTCACATTATTTCATTCACAAAAAATTAAGATACATTCGACATTATTCAACGATCAATCACTGGCAAGTACTACTAGCGTGTTTGAATCGCAGAATTACCTTTGTCATTCTTGTAAGTACTTATATAATCTTGTTTTTTACAGTAGTGTTCAATTGATTGAATCGTAATGTGTATGTTTTAGTTTGTAAATAGATGATAACATTTGAATATGTGTTGTAGATAAACAAATTAAAAAGTTGAAATTTTGTTTTCAAGTGTATTCTAACTATTGAACCTAAAATTACACTTGAAATCGTTTTACTATTTTGAAATGCGATGATTGTGTTGTATGAATATCTTGTGATGGCTACAAAGATATGTTCACTATAATCTGACAATTATTCTAAGATTATGTGTATGCACATAAACTCGTCGATGAAATGATTTTGTGTCTTTGTACACTTTTTAAACTAAAAGTACCCCTATATACTGAACATGTCCCGTTTCCTGTAGCATTAACTGGATGTTGTTCTTAGTATTTGTGCGAAATAAACATAATTTTTTTACTCTTGTTATTAATGATTAAGTTATTAAATGATTTATGAATTGTGTTGTGATTATTGATCTGTCACTAAGAGAGTTTCTTTAATTATCATGAAAAACTACTTTCTTGTGTGCAGAGGGTGCCTTGTGTGTAAGACATATCGGACATCAATGAGCCGTGGCTGTGCGTTATTTGAAGGTTGGAGTGGAGCTTGAAATAGAGGAGGCTAGGAGTGTGGTTCTATGGATGTTATTTGCTATGGGAAAGTGGGTATAGAATAGTGGTAATTGAATCAGATTGTTCTGTCATCTAATTTCTAAGCGTTTAAAAAGAATGTAGCTCTCTAATAATATGTCGGATAGACTAATTTATGATATTTATTTCACTGCTAGTAGATTTATTTATGTTCCTTTCTTCATGTTTAGTATGTATACTCTGTTGAGTTAGTTGTACCTCCCTTTCTGTTTTGCTTTTACATAACTTTGAGCTCCTTTTACATGATTTATTACTAGTGATTGCGCATACCAGAATAACATAAACCTTTGTTGCCTTTTTTTTTAAAACTTTTCTTTAATATGATTTTTTTGGGTCAAATCTTGTTCTAAAATGGATTCATGAAATTCCGTCAACGCTTTGGTTACTACTTCTCTAACACCATCTGAATCAAATGACTAAACATTCACTCCTCGTACTTCTATACACCGATGTTCTAAAAACATGGATTCCATGTTGTCCGTCAGAGATGGAGCCTTCCATAGGAATTACATTGATATACTAGCTGATTGGTCTTAATTTTAACAAGGCTATGCTAAAAGTGTGGTTTTGATGGGGAGATTTGGCACAGATACAGAAAAGATATGATAAATATTTGCGGCTGAAATTAGGCATTCATGTTACCTTTCATACAGTTTGTGGGATTACTATACATATTACATAATGCTAATTGTTTCGTTGTATTTTAATATATGCACTCTCTGTCTTTTTATATGTAGCCACTTTTAATATTAATATATCCATGCATATAGTTCAATATATGTAGGTACATTATCATTTTACAAGATAATTTAGGATACTGGAATCACACGGCAAAGTAACAATTGATCATTGTTAACAAATGTGAATTACTCACTGAGAGCATGATTCATTTGACTTCCTCAGTAGTTAATGCATAAAAATGAAAATTCACATTACATATTCATTTATATTGTCGATGGATACTATATTAAGTCTGGAGTAACTGGTTGCCCCAAGGAACATCCTAGGTGATATCATGCGCATCATGCAGCAATTTCCTGTCATTCTTACTTTTAAATTCTCAATCAACCAATTCCTTCAAATTCGAAGTTTTACYGCAAGTAAAATTGTTAACGGCTAGTTAATGCTATTTTTAGCCACTATAAAATCACAGTAAAAGCTTTTTTTTCAACTACCAGCTTTTGAGCTATCATAGAAAATAGTGGAGTATTTGTCCTTAAATTGGACTGATAGCTTGTGCTTGCATGTTGCATCAAAGAATGCCATCTGCAGACAGAAGAACTACTTTATTGGTTCAAAAGACAACCTTAATAAATGGATTGGACACCCAAGATTTGAGTTAATTCTTCATTGTATTATTCTTAGAATAATTTCCCTCCACTACTACTATAAAGTGTTGAGACTTTCGACACATTTTTTTTACACAAAAAAGTGTTGTGATTTTCAGCACATTTGAAAACACCAAAATTTGTTGAGATTTTCAACGCCAAAAAGTGTTGAGACTTTCAACGCATTTTTGGACACGAAAAAGTATTGAGATTTTCAACACTTTGTAGTATTGAGACTTTCAAAACATTTTTTTTACATGAAAAAGTGTTTAGATTTTTAACACATTTTAGGATACCAAAAAGTGTTTAGACTTTCAACACCTTGCAGAAAGTGATGAAACTCTCAACACTTTTTTTTGTTATGTGTTGATAATGTCAACTTTCTATGTTTAGCCCATCATCAACTTTTCATTGTCAATTTTTTTTATAGCTTACTACATACAACTATAATAACCAACAAGGGGAAACGATAATCAAAACAAGATATTAAACAATGTAATTATATATACTAAATTATATTATTATAAATAAAATATATTCATCAATACATCAACGTATATCTAACAAGGAAGTGTTGTACGATATTAATCAACAACTCGAATAAAATTGTTCTACAAGGTAAGTTTTCAAAKGAAGTTCAAGTYCGAAAAAAAACAAAACTAAATACTAGTAATCAATATTTAAGGTCTCTTGAAGTTAAGCTTGCTTGACTTTAGTACTCCAAGCTCATTCAGACAATTTTTGTTGAGCATCTCCGATCCCAACATTTTCCCCATCATCACAAGCATCATGGTATACTTTGTAAAAAAAATATAAGTAAGGTCAAAATTTGTGAATATAAATCAATTTTATTATCAACTCAAATTTATATAAAGTGGAGAAACAACTCAAAGACTGAAGGTAGTAATTTTACTTTGGTGGTCGTACTAACCAGCACYACACACGACAACAACAGTAACCACAACAAATATAATAAGGCAAAGGTATATYCACAAATACAAATTTATAGTAAGTTAGAAATAACAATTTTATAAGAAGTTTCTAGAGTTTCCTTATAAGGTTAATGTATCTATAAATATAACAAAGTAGTAAGGGGTGTAGTCATGAATATTATTGATGAAAGAAAATGTGTTTTTTGTAGTGTATATTATTYTTAGGCACTAGTGTATTATTTCATTGCAACTCCATTTTGTCTTTCCCTACTTGCTAGCCATTTCTTCCTTTTGCTCATTAAAGCTTAAATCTTATTGTTAAGTGACTTTGTTTGCTACCCAAAAAACCAGTCTATAACATCGAACAATTGAATTGGCCGTGCTACTTTATAATGCAGGATATATTTTCAAACTATCCCTACTCCATTAATATCACCCCTCGCAGTCACTTCCTGCAGATATATGGAGWTTGTCAGGGCTTCATAATGTTTCACATCACGATCCTTCRAAGGGTGGATCACTCACTTCTAATGAAACCTTTCACAGATAAACCCTCACCCTCACAAGCATGTAAAATTGAATCATCAACATACAAGGAATACAACAAAGAATGTATATCAAGCATAGTTCTAATATGTCAATGGGAAATGCAGCAACTATGCATATGGTACACTACCTACAAATATATATTCCAAAACCCTTGCATGTCCCTCCCTTTTTTAATCACNAAGGGTGGATCACTCACTTCTAATGAAACCTTTCACAGATAAACCCTCACCCTCACAAGCATGTAAAATTGAATCATCAACATACAAGGAATACAACAAAGAATGTATATCAAGCATAGTTCTAATATGTCAATGGGAAATGCAGCAACTATGCATATGGTACACTACCTACAAATATATATTCCAAAACCCRTGCATGTCCCTCCCTTTTTTAATCACAAAATACTAATATGCTTAGGCTTAAGAGTTCAATAAATCATAAGTAAAAAWTTGTTATGCTCTGTCTAGACTTAAGAATGACCAAACAACAAAACAGAAAACTCAACTCAAGATTACAACACAAAAGTGAAGAAAAACTCGGAATTCCAACAAAATTCACACAAAACAGAACCAAAATTTGGAAAATAATTCAAAGAAAACTCAAATTATACACAAAATTGGGGGGAAGAAGAAGAATACCTTATAAAAGCGAGACYGTTATAGTGGTGCTAAGAGCAACCACGACGAAGCAACCACATCAGCAGCGCAACGAAGTTACGAACCCTAAAATACCCCAAAATTATATCAGGTCATGGATGATAAAATCCCATTGAAAATCCTAAATTCGAGCATGAAATCCACAATTACCAAAAATGCTTTTTCACATTGAAAATTCCAATTATAATAAACCTTGATTTTGCGAAGAAACTAATCAGATTCTCACTCAAAAGACTTCATATTGCAACTATATAATTAAGAATACAACTTCAATGTTGTAATCAATCCACAATTCACATCAAACACTTATTTCAAACATGCTTTTCAAACCAATAACAACATTATAAAACCATGGGAATTCTTATATTCCAACCTTTGAAAGAACATATGACTAATATTCTTCACATTAAATCTACACAATGCATCCAATAAAATACCATGAAAATCAATCTACCTCAAAGATGGAGAAAATCTAAGCAACAGATCGAAAGTTAACAACAAAAGAATATACAATCAATCATCAGAAATTTAATTGCCAAACAAGCCCACAAAAATGCTAAAATCTAGAGCAATACCCAAAAGATTAAATCAGCAAATCAATAAGGTTTCAACTTTAGCATGATTAGAGCAAAATATAATTCTAATTCTCAATTACCAGAAAATCTGAAGTTTCTGCTACTTACGTTGTGTTGATTATTCAGTTGGTCTTCGGCGGCAGCAAGGCTCCAGTAGTGGCAGTGTAGCGATGAYTGGAGGGGAACAACTAAAGTTATCGCAACCGAAAAAAGAAAACAAAATATGAAAAATCAAATAAAGAAATTGAAAAAACGAAAATCAAACAATTGAATAAAAAAACCTAAAATTGTAGATCTGAAAGAAAGAACACTAAACAGCGATTCAATGTGAGGAAGACTAGACGTGGTGGCAGTGGTTTTTGAGAAATCCAGTGGTAGGATGGTGGATTTCGAAGTCGCGAGCGGCGCGATGATTCTTCAATAAAGCAGCTTCGCGATGACTGGCGAGGATTTCGACTGAAAAAACAATGAGAATAGCGAAGGTTTCGAGTGGGTAGTTTAATCGAACAGTGGGGAGGGTTTAAAGCCCTAATTCAAATTAACCCATATAATTGAACAATATGCAGCCCTAATCATGATTCACTCCAATTTCGCCACTAAATTCACAAAAAATTAAATGGTTTGTGGCAATTTCAACTGAATATTAAAGAAAAAGGAGAACAATAAGTATAAAGAATAATTCGAACTTGACAAACAATTCAGAACAATAAACTCACCCATTAATCAAATGCGACTAATGATCTAGATTTTGCTTGAATCTTGCTGACGAGTTCACTATTTTCGCTGATGACTGTCACTTGACCGAATTATTGAAGCTTATGAAGTTAGGGGAATGAGAATGAAGATAGGGGAGAAGTGCGTGAGAGCTTGAGAAGGTGAGCGATTTTAGCAAAAAATAATGGAAAATAAATCTTTAAGGTTTTTCTTATTCTTATTTTGTTTTTAATTTTAATTTATGGGAAGGGTTATTGGGCTAATGGACTTTAGGTTAAATGGTTTTAGATTTTGTTACTAGAAGCCCGAAATAATTTGTTAAAAWTTTTGATTTGGCCGCTTAAATGAATGCAATTCTCAACACAGTTCTATGTTCAAAATATCAACACTAAAATGTGTTGAGATTTGTGTAAAAAAACATGGGAAAACATATGATTCTCAACACTTGTTACTTGTGTTGAGGATATAGTGTCTAAAAATTACCCTTTTTGTAGTAGTGCTCTTTCACTTTTGAATTTTGTTACATGCAACTGAAGTAAAATTAACCAAGACAGATGACAGATCTAACCAGGCTAAGTGGCCAACAAACTGAAACATTATAAAGACACAATCACAACAAGACCAACCTAAATATATGTTACATCAGTAATAATGTACCCAATAAGATTCAAAAAGTACACGTATTTTTTCATTTCGTTTTTATCTTGTAGTTGACCACCAGAATTTTGTCGCTTCAAATTCACATCTTTCTTTTTGCCAATTCCATAACATCTTTCTTTGTAAGCCTCAATTGTTTCACCTTGTCCAACAATTCACTACGTGCATCATTCAGATCATGCAACACAATTGCTACGCAAATTGAAGAGTGGTAAATTCTCCTCTTCAAAGCCTTATATAGTGGTACAATAAAAACCACAAAAATGAAAAGGGAAAAAAGATTAGTGAGTCGGAAAGTCAGTAATTATTAACTCTCTGATATATCATTAACAAATATACATAGATATACCACCTATAGACGATGGAGTTGTTGCCTAGAACAAAAAGATCAAATCAAGATCAAATTCTGAGACTGATGCAAACCAACATGATCCTGTGGTTCCCCCGATACTACGGCAAGCAAGCAAACACACAAAAATTAGCCAATACTAAAGTGCGTCAAGGGGCAAATGAATTTTACAGCCTGCACGTTCAAGACTTTTCGCCGCTAGACCAACAGACACAGGCAATGATCAGCGTTTCTGTGTCTGAAAAATATTATATAGAGACATTAAGTCAAAGAGCCAAGTCATGGTACTGGTGGAGGGAGTCCTAGAGAGGCATATATGGATAGTGCGGTCCATAGCTTGTTTGCTCATGGACAAAGGTGCTAGCTTGGAACCGTTAGGGCGTCTATAACTCCGCCTAACAAGAGGAAAGAAGTCTTGAAATCGCTTTCTGGCTTGCGTCACAACATTGGAATTCAATGGGTTTATTGGAGACCAAAATTAAACCAAGTAAATTTTGACGAGATTTATACCCATGTGTTACAAGGTTGGAACGTAACCTCTAATATTAATATCTTCCAAAGAAAGTAGAATTCTTGTTTTTAATGGATTGATCATCAATTTACATGTGGATGATTTTTGCAGTTCACCTTCCGGCCAAATTATTCATCTCAAATATAAGGTAACTATGAGATTTCAATACCGTTGAGATAGAGAATCTATATTCATAATCTTCTGTACTAACTTTTGTATTATTGTACATATACGAATTACAGACAATTAATTAGGATAGATGTGTGCTCTTGGGATGAAC
>SNQN01003196.1:0-40246 GCA_008642245.1 Bassia scoparia
CAAGTCACTGTCTCGCCATGTAAGTCAAGTCGATGTCAAGTTCAAGTTCAAATTCAACCTCTAGTCACAAGTCACGTCGAGTCAAGCCATAGTCCTCGTCCAAATGTCACCTTTCTCTAATCACTTTTAAGCAGCACTTTTCCTAATAGGCCTTTCAAAGACTCTCTCAAATCATTGTCTGAACAGACCTAGACAACGCCCTTTCAATGACTCTCTCAATCATGTCTAGAACCAGAACCTAGACAAGACCCTTCAAATTCAATGAAATCTCTCAAACCATGTCTAGAACCAGACCTAGACAAGACTTTCAAAATCTAATGACTCTCTCAAATCAATGTTCCTAGAACCAGACCTAGAACAAGACCGCCCTTCAAATTCCAATGACTCTCTCAAACCATGTCTAGAACCAAACTAGACAAGACCTTTCAAAATTCAATGACTCTCTCAAAACCATGTTCTAGAACCAGACCTATGACAAGACCTTTCAAATCAATGACTTGTAAATCATGTCTAGAACTCAGACCTAGCCAAGACCCTTCCAAAATTCAAAGGCTCTCTCAAATCATGTCTCAAACCAGACTAGACGAGGCCTTTCGAATCAAAAGACTCTTTCGAATTCTAATCAATGACTCTTGTCTTTCTCTCATAATCAACGGTCACAAGTTACAGGTCAACATTGCATGCAAAATTTCTCTAGACATAAAAAACAAGACCTATGTCGACACAAGGTAGTCTTAATCCTGAAAATTAGGACTATCATTTTTCAAAGTTAATGCTCATTTTTTTGGAGAAGCATGGGGTGCGTCTGCATTTCTCCCAGTCCACCGAACGAGAATGATCGCTCGAGGACTCAACCGCAAACGGGACAGGCTACAGGTAAAACTAACCTTTGTTTTGCAAGGTACCGCGAAAAGCGTAACTCAGGGTTCACAGAACGTCTTGAGTGCTCTCCGTCCCGAATCGAATACTTTGGACTTTTTCTTACGAGACTATCGTCTCTCCAGACTCAGACAAAGTGGTGGCTTCTATAGACACCTAAATGTGTCTCCCCAAATGAGTAATCCGTGATGATACCGCGTCTCGCGATTGATGACTCAGAAAAGATTGCTTTGAACTCACAAAGTTGGAAATAAGTGAGGTCATACTCGGAACATTGAGCAAAGGACAAATAATAGTGGGCAAAAACATTTCTTTATTTATTTTAATTATTTTCTATTTTTAGGTTTTCTTTTCTATTTTTAGGATTTTTAAAATATTTATATTGGTATCTCCATAATTTCCCAATTTTCATCACGACTCGTCACATTTTTCTAAGCTCACCAGTATTTTTAGATTATTTTTAATACCGTAGAAAATACAAAAAAAATACAAAATACACAAAAAATACCCGGAAAATGTGGAACCTTCTAGAAACACTCTAGAACTCCTTGCTTGAGAAGCAAGGTGTCAAAGGTGTGTCGAACAAGGCAAATCACGTATTATGGAAATAAGAATCGGAGGAATCAAAAATACGCGGAGAGTATAATGACACAGGAAGCTGCGTATATACGCAAGCTCTCCTGCGTATATACGTGTAACCCTGAAAATGTGGTCTCACCCAAAAGAAGTAATCCGTGATGAAACATATCGGTCTCGCGTTTGTTTCGAAATCAGAAAGGTGCTTTGAAATTCATAAAAGTTGGAAATATGCGAAGGTCGTAGTCGGAAATAATTGAGAAGGTCAAAGGCAAGGCAAAAATAACTTTCTTTCGTTTTTTCAAAAGGTTTTAAAGGTTTTCGAAAGGTTTTCGAAGGCGATTCCCAGCTTTTTGAATGTCATCATGACCGTCACATTTTTTCTGAATCCGCCAGTATTTTTTAAATATTTTTTCTGATTTTCTATGATTTTCATGAATTTTGCAAATGTTTAAATACGCAGAATACGCAGAAAATACATGATAATTAGAAGAATACTCCGGAAATACGTGGAACCTTCTAGAACATTCTAGAACTCCTTGCTTGGAGAGCAAGGGTGTCTAGGTGCGTCGAATCAAAAGGAAATCACGGAATAAAATCGGAAGAAATCAAAATATTTCGAAGTTTTTGAAAAAATAACAAAATCAATTGAGCGTATATAGCAACTGATGAGCGTATATACGCTCACATGAGCGTATATACGCTAACAGTAGCGTATATAAGTCAGCTTATACGATTTTACTGCCGAAATTTGTGAATCAAGCAAAGCCGTATATACGACTGTATAGAGCCGTATATACGCAGGAAAGTCAGCGTATTACGTCGTATACAGCGTATATACGAGGTTTTTCAAAGCTTCGTTTTTTGCCATCGTCTATAAATACGTCTTCGCTATAGTTCACACCATCAATCTCGACTCTCACACGACTTCCTAAGGCTTCCTACGATACTCTCGTCTTCTCTCTAAAACCTCAAAAACACTCAAAACACATTATACATTTCGTTTAAGTTCAAAGCATCGATTTCTCTTTTCGAATCAACAAGCGATAAAAAGGTTTGAAATTCCTGAGATTGCTGCACCAATATAACTCTCCTCACTTTCTTTTAATATTGACTAACCTTGTATGAGTCTTATGATAATTAAGAATGTAGAAACTCACTTTTTAATCGTTCATGTAAATATGTGGGTTTTTTTTAAACGTTTTCAATTGTTTTCATTGTTCGTTTTTCATCCTTTTCAAGTTCTCGTTTCATTATTTATATCCATTGTAATTACTAAGATTCTTTATTCTTGTATGCAATTCGGGGCGAAAGAACATTGCAGCTTAGCTTTTATCAAGGACTAACAATCGTTTTCTTGTTGATGGCAGCGTTAAGGCAAAGGATGTTTCTTGTTTCAAATACAACTAACTTCGTTTTCTTTGCAGATTTAGGGTAAGACGAGTTTATTGCACTATAACTTTGAAGTTTATAAACTTATATTATTGCAATTATTGTCGATTGTTGTATAGTTTGTGTATGTTTTGCTAAATCAAAATGACACGGAATTTAGTGAATCACTTTAAATACATGATTACTAATGGACAACACACTGTTAGGCACGTTTTTAACATGATTATACAAAGTGGTCACAATTTCTAGGTTAGGTCAGTCGCGTTGTGGCATAATAGTAACGCCTTCATAGTACATTCAGGGTAGAAGCTCCTAAAGGTGCTAAAAACTAAGTCTGTGTGCATCAATAATCGTGTTTAATGGATTACAATGAGACGATGAGGCCGTACTGCGGGCAGAATTGGGTCACGATCTGATCGTACATAGTCAACCGACCCAGACTGTTACTTGTTGGACGTGGGGCAATTGTTTTTGGCACCAAACGTTCGGGCGCTACCGTGAATAACACATTAGGCACGGTGGGCGATTCCCCCCTATCACAAACTACGCCAACGACTACGTGCGGGGAATCGTGGCTCAATGCCCACGCAAACGCACCTCGATAGTAGTACAGCCGGCGCACGCTATACGCTGGGGCGCGGCCCACGTCCTAACATTTGGCGACTTCACTGGGATAATCAACCGTTAGGTGAATGGCAGACTTGAAAAGTCTCGAAAATTTCCATCATACGTTTATTGGATTTTGCATTTTGCATGTGACTTGTCGAATAAGGTCGCGCCTTAGGCTCTTGGTTCAAATATGGGCATTTTATGGTCGAGACTACATGAGGGGGGAAACTACCTTGGTTGCATGTGGTTAAATTGATCGATGCTAAGGCAAGTCCTATCCGCCCATGCGGTGTGTGCACGTGTTACTGATACGTGGTGCATAAGGGGTATCTTGCATACATGCTAATGCAAGTGGTGAACACATGCCCAGCTCTGCCCTTTAGGCGTGGTACATCTCTGACTTAACTCTAGACTGACCATAGTTGGCTTGCCGTCATGTGTCTTGTATATGTGTGTATGTTGGGTCCTACCGTTGTACAGTTCTAGGCATTAACACACCTTGATATAGTCCATGGTCATCTTTTAGTTCACATCATGCATCTCATGCCAAGTGACTTTTAGTTGACATTCTGCCCTTAGGCTGTGACCGTAGTGACACAAGTTTGACCTAGGTCTGACTCTTGACGTTAGAGTCTCTAATAGACTCTGACCTTAGGTTCTTGACATTGATACTAGGGTAGAGCACAGCTTTGACCTTAGACGTTGATTTAGACTCATATGGTTTGACCTTGCATTCAGCCAACACAGGCTCGGCCTTTAGGCGTAGCGACCCTACCAATCAAAAACATATGCATAATTCCCAATCGTTATTGGTGCCTATCAAAAAAAAAACAAAAAAAATTTTTCAAAAATTCAAAAATTCAAAAAAAAAATTCAAAAAATTCAAAAAATTCAAAAAATTTTCAAAAACGAAAGGGCACCCTTGCATCCATGCATTCAACCTAGGAAGATTGCCATGGAATTAGGAACATGCATTTGCATCTGCATTCATGTATTCAATAATGACCAAGGAAGTTCACTAAGGTTTTTTATTTCTTTTGAAACAGGGTGAAGTCGTCTCCAAGCCTTGCCGACCAAAGAGTTTGAGCCCTCAACCCAGTCCAAACTTAGCCCCTATACCTTCATTGATCCTCAGCCCAATCCAAACCTAGCCATCCTCCAACCTTCATCATTCATCAGCCCTAACACCAACCCTCAGCCCAATCCAAAACTAACCTTCCTCCAACCTTCAGCCTTAACACTTATTACCCATCAGCCTTAGCACCACAAAAATGGCCTCCCAACAAGAAAGCTCCAAAAGCTTACGAGCAAGTTCAAACAGCTTGAGGCTAAGATCAAAGGAATTGACTCGGGCCTCCTTGGACAAGCCTGTTGAAAAGGCAATCAAAAAAGCCACCGACCCCACCTTCTACCAAGACCAACCTCCTCTTGACCCCAACCTTGCAACCAAGCTGCAAAGGATTTCTCAGCCGAAGACGTACCCAAGTTCAAGCCAACTGACGACCCTCGATTCATATAAGGGGATTTAGACACCATGGTACTTAAAGGGATTGACCCTGCTTGTTTCCCAACGTCTTTCCCTTTCCTTGGAACCAATATGTCAGAAATGGTTCTTTTTCACTTCTGAGAAGAAACAGCTACTTGGGAAGACATCATCCACGAATTCATGGCAGAATACAGGGTAACATTCAGACCCAAACATCCTCCCGAGAGCTTGAAATCCTTAACCAGGGAGAGAACGAGGGGTTCACCACCTATCTGACTAGGTGGAGAGGAGTGCTGCACCCTAGTCTCCGCTCCTACCTGAAGAAGAGATGGTCAAGACCTTCATTTCTAACCTCGCAGCCAGAATACAAAGATCATCTCAAGTACCGAGGCCTCACCTCATTCGAAGGTCTACGACATTGGAGTGGACATAGAGAATGATCTTCATGAGTCTTAGCTTTAGGATCGAGTCGGAGAGTCCTTTCCACTAGACTATGTTCTTTTCTTTTTCCATTTCGAGTCTATGTCATTAGGTTTAGGATTAAGTTCTGCAATCAGCCTCAATGTAATAAACTCTTTTGACATTAATAAAAGTTCTTTTTTCTCATTTTTTTTAGCCTCCATATAGTTTGTTGCTTCTAACTTTAATGGAATCAAATTAATGATTGACCTCACAATTCAATGGACATTGCCCAAGAGAGCCTTCTTTCATAGCTCCACAAAACACCTCTTCCTCATTCCACATAAAATCAAAATCTCTTGCAACCCTTGAGCCATAAACACTATCATTCAGCCTATCATTCTTTCATCAACCCACATCGACCTAACTCCTTTGGACCAAACGGTGCGTAGGAAAAGACATGTGCAAAAGAAAAAAAAAAGAAAAATAAAATGGGCAAAAAGCAAAAAGCAAAAAATCAAAAGTCCAAGCCAGTCATCACAAATCCAAATCAATCCAATGCAAATCCAAAGTTCAAAAGGCCCAATTCAAACAAAAAGCAAAAGTCTAAAAGCACACTGCGCACCGTGGGTCACTCATGATCATCCGAGCCTTTCAACCTCAAACACAGCCTTACATTACAACCACAAAGCCTCTCACACGAGGCATTGTCCAAATCATTCACAAGACGTACGACGGTCTGATTCCAAAAGGATACGTAGGAAAGCCTCTTCTCGAGGTCCGACCCAATTCTGAGGTACACATATGGTTTGATTGCCTCTTAAAGTAAGAAGCACAAATTCTATGTAAGAACCCGACAATAGGCTCGAGTTTGAACCTGCATCATCTAGGCCAACCAACATCAATTCCCCGTTTACTTACTCCTCACAAATTTGAACTTGTATTTTCTTGAACCTTTAAGCCTATTCTTCATGCACCTTAAGGGTCTCTCCTCAACTCATCTTTAGGCTATCGCTCTGCAGCATTCATCATGATTGCTCCTCATGCAGCCGCATTGCAATTTCCTCCATGTTTCTCCTCATGCACATTCGCTCAATTATGATTTGGGCAAATCAAAATCACAATCCCTCATTCCTCTTTCATGCAGCATTCAGCTCAAGTTACTGATTTGGGCAAATCAAAATCACATCCCTCACCATTACCACATAAAAAGCTAAGCCAAACCCATGATCCACAAACATTCACTTCCTTACATCAACCATTGCCTAACCTCGAAAGCTCATCAAGCTGGGGGCTCACCCATTAACCGGACATCACACACAAATTAAGCCATTCCCACACACCCAAATCCATGGGTTGGGGGCTCACTTGCAATCACATGCATCACCTTTGCTCGAATGGGGGCTCGAGACGGCTCCGCCCCACAATCCAAAGGAATTTTACCATTAGTCAATTTCTTGGTCATTTCATGCATTAGATCTAAGAATAGACTTGCATCAACACGCGCTTCATAAGCATCATTGCGCATAGAGCTTACAATCGCATCATCATGCATTGAGCATACATACATCATCATGCCATATAATCTGCAAAACACCTTGCACATTGCACAAACACATTGCACATTACACATTGCAGCATTGCACATCATGCACCACACTCAAACACGAGGCTAGTAGGCCCATCTTACATGCATTTGCCTGCACACGCTATACGGCATTCATCGCTAATACGCGATCGTTGCTACACGCAACATTCTTCCCGAAAAGCCAAGGTCAGCCGTAGGGAAGATTTCCTGAGGAACGAGGCGTTTCCGAAGGAATTCATATCGTCACTCAGCCTATACGGCATTCATCGCTATACGCGATTGTCGCTACACGCAACTTTCCCGAAAAGCCAGGTCAGCCGTAGGGGAACTTCCGAAGGAACAAGGCGCTTCCAACGGAACTTGCATTACTCTGTCCCAAATCAAAATACTTTGACTGTCGTCTTACGAGATTTTCGTCTCTTCAGACTCAGTCAAAGTGGGGGCTTCTTCACACAACAGCCCCTTTACACACTTGGGTTTTGGAAAATTTCTCCCGCACAGAAATTCCATATATGCACACTTCGGTCTACGATTTCTCCCGCTACAGAAATCCAGCACAAGCATCTTTCGGGTTCTACGATTTCTCCCGCTACAGAAATCCAGCACAGCATCTTTCGGGTCTACGATTTCTCCCGCTACAGAAATCCAGCACAAAGCATCTTCGGGTCTACGATTTCTCCGCTACAGAAATCCAGCACAGCATCTTTCGGTCTACGATTTCTCCTACAGAAATCCAGCACAGCATCTTTCGGGTCTAACGATTTCTCCCGCTACAGAAATCTAGCACAGGCATCTTTCGGGTCTTATGGTTTCTCCCGCTACAGAAATCTCAAGCAAACACATCTTTCGGGTCTTGGATCTTCTCCCGCTACAGAAGTCCGTCAGCACATCTTCGGTCTTGGAAATTCTCCCGCTATAGAATTTCCGTCAGCATCTCTCGGGTTTTGGAATCTTCTCCCGCTCAGAAGTTCCGCGCATTCTTCGGTTTTTGGAATTTTCTCCCGCACCAGAAATTCCGCACACACACATCGCAACCACCCGAGGATCCAGGCGCTTCCGAGGGCACAACACCGCATGGGGCGGGCGGTAACAGGTAAAACTAACATTTGTTTTGCAGGTACCGGCGTAAAGGGTAACTCAGGGTCGCAGAACGTTTGATTGCTCTCCGTCCCGAATCGAATACTTTGACTTTCGTCTTACGAGAACTAATCGTCTCTTCAGACTCATGTCAAAGTGGGGCTTCCTGTAAGACACCTGATGTGTCTCCCAAATGAGTAATCCGTGATGAAACTACCGCGTCTCCGCGTTTGTTTCGAATCAGAAAAGATGCTTTGAATTCATAAAAGTTGGAATATGCGAGGTCGTAGTCGGAAATATTGACAAAGGTCAAAGGCAAGGCAAAAAACTTTCTTTCGTTTTTACAAAGGTTTTCAAAGGTTTTCGAAAGGTTTTCGAAGGCGATTCCCATTGCTTTTTTGATGTTCATCATGACCGTCACATTTTTTCTGAATCCGCCAGTATTTTTAAATTATTTTTCTGATTTTTCTATGATTTTCTATGAATTTTGCAATGTTTAAATACGCAGAATACGCAGAAAATACATGAATAATTAGAAGAATACTCGGAAATACGTGGAACTTCTAGAACATTCTAGAACTCCTTGCTTGGAGAGCAAGGTGTCTAGGTGCGTCGAATCAAAGGAAATCACAATAAAATCGGAGGAAAATCAAAATATTTCGAAGTTTTTGGAAAAAAATACACAAAATCATTGAGCGTTATATACGCAACTGATGAGCGTATAACGCTCAACATGAGCGTATATACGCTCAACAGTACGCGTATATACGCTCAGCTTAATACGTTTTTACTTTGCCAAAATCTTGTGAAATCAAGCAGCGTATATACGCTGTTACGAGCGTATATACGCAGGAAGCAGCGTATATACGCTCGTATACAGCGTATATACGCAGGTTTTCAAGCTTCGTTTTTGCCTCGTGCCTATAATACGCTCTTGCCTAGTTCACACCATCACTATCTCGACTTCTCACACGACTTCCTAGGCTTCCTACGCATACTCTCTCTCTTCTCTAAAACACTCAAAAACACTCAAAACACATTATACATTCGTTTTAGTTCAAAGCATCGATTCTCTTTCGAATCAACAAGCGATAAAAGGTTGAATTCTGAGATTGCTCACCAATAATCTCTCTCTCACTTTCTTTTAATATTGACTAACCATTGTTATGAGTCTTTAATATAATTAAAGCAATGTAGAACTCACTTTTAATCGTTGTAAATATGTAGGTTCTTTAACGTTTCATTGTTTTCATTTGTTTCGTTTTTCATCCTTTTCATTTCGTTTCATTATTATTATCCATTGTAATTACTAACGATTCCTTTATTTCTTGTATAGCAACTTCGAGGCGAAAGACCATTGCGCTTGCGTTTATCAAGGACTAACAATCGTTTCTTTGTTTGCATGCAGCGATTCAAGGCAAAGGATTCGTTTCATCTTGTTTTTACAAACTAACTTTTGTTTTCTTGCAGATTTAGGGTAAGACGAGTTTTGCATATATTTGAGTTTATAAACTATATTATTGCATATTGTCATTGTTGTATAGCTTTTGTGTATGTTTTGCTAAACAAAGACCGGAATATGTGAATCATTTAAATCAGATAACTATGGACAACCTGTTTTAGGCACCGTTTTAACATGATTAATACAAAGTGGTCACAATTTCTAGGTTAGGTAGTCGCTTGTGCATAATAGTAACACGCTTCATAGTAATTCTAGGGTTAGAAGCTCCTAAGGTGCTAAAAACGTAAGTTGTGTGATCCAATTAAATCGTGTTTAATGGAATTACAATGAGACGAATAGAGGCCGCTACATGCGGGCGAATTGGGTTACAGATCTGATTCGTACCATGTCCCCAGAACCCACGACTGGTTACTTGATTGGACGTGGGGCCATTGTTTTGGCACCAACGTTTCGGGCGTCCCGTGAATAACCTATCTAGGCAACGGTGGCGATTCCCCTACTCGACAACACTACCCCAACGCACTCACGTGCGGGATTTCGTGGCTCAAGCCCACGCAAAAGCACCTCGATGTAGTACCAAGCCGCGCGCCCGCTATAACGCTGAGGCGGCGGCCCACGTCTACAATACGCAGGGTTTGTTTTCCTCGTTTTTCCCTCGTGCCTATAAATACGTGCCCTCTTTGCTCATTCGAAGACACGTCTATTCCATTCTCCAGTCCCTAACTTGCATATTCATTCTCTCGCACTCCATACACTTTAGACACATACGTTCTTGAGTTCTAGGCATCGATTCTGTTTCGATTCAAAGAGCGAAATAAGGTATAATCTGAGATTACTCACCTAAAACATCTTTTTTTACCTTCTTAATTCTTTTGTCCACTTTTAATTTGACTAATTATTATTGCGAGTTTCAAATTCAATTAACACAATGTAGAAACCAACTCTTGAATCATCTCATGTAAATATGTAGGATGTCCATTAATGTTTTCAATTCGTTTGTCATCATCTTGTCACAATTTGTGCATTATGCACATCGTTATTGTCAATACTACAGTTTCTTTGTCTTGATTAGCAATTCGATCAAAGGACGTCTCTTTTTAGTTTTTACTTTAACGATTTGTGTATTGCAGAGACAAGGTGAGAAGGACATACATATATATTATTATGCTTACTAACTTTGTTTTCATGTTTTGTTTGCACATATTCTATCACACTTGTATATATTGCTTAAATAAGACCGGAAATTATGTGTACCACATTAAAGTCAGATAATCATGGACGACCGGTTTTATACGCACCTTATTAATATTGACTAATAATCAAGTGATCGCTTTATCCATGGTAGAAGTCATTGTTTGTACATAATAGCAACTCACCTAATAATATTAGATTAGTGCGCTTTCAAGATCAATTCAATAGGCTCTTTGAATTCAATTGTTATGACTTATGGAACTACAATGAGACCGAGTAGAGGCCGCTACATGCGGGCGGATTGGGTTACTGATTCAATCCGTACCATGTCCCGAACCCACATTTGGTTACTGGACCTATTTGTGGGGCCACTAGTTTGGCACCAATGTTTTCGGGCGTCGTGAATAACCTATATAGGCACGGTGGAGATCCCCTCAATTCTACAACACACCCAACCATTCACATGCGGATTCCATGCTCAAATTCATGACACTGAAGCTGAGGTCACGCCCCTTAAGGCGGGCAAAGCCCTACAATTATGGACTACTCGTTTTTTTAGGCACCGTATTAATTTAATTAATTAAGTGGTCACAATATTAGGCTATAGGTAGTCATTTTTTGCATAATAGGAACTCACTTAATAAGTAGTAACTTTAGATTAGAATGCGAATAAGGTTTGAAATTGCTAAGTTGCGTGCAATCAATAATCGTGTTTGATGGAATTACAAATGAGACGAGTAGAGGCGCACAGCAGGCGGATTGGGTCAAAGATTCGATACGTACCATGTCCCGGAACCCACGAACTGGTTACTAGATCAGACCGTGGCTCTTTTTTGGCACAACGTTTCGGGCGTCCGGTGATTAACTTTATAGCACGGTGGCGATCCCCTTACTCGACAACACTTCCCAACGCACTCACGTGCGGGTTCTGTGGCTCAAAGCCCACAACAAAACACACATCGATGTAGGCCAAGCCCCCGCGGGGGGCCACGGTCTACCAAGTACAAGCAGGCCCTTCGAACTTGTACACATTTTTTTTATGTTGTCCATGAGAAGTGCAAAGTTGAAGAGGTCATAGATATGTCTGTGTCTTGGTTGATGATTATTCTAGGTACACTTGGTGGATATTACTTCACTCAAAGGATGAGATATTTGATGAATGGGTAACCAGCTTTAATCACAAGCTTGTTTCGGTAAGATTAGACCATGGTCTGAATTTGATAATGTTGACTTTAATGTTTATTGTAGGGAACATGGATTAAGTCACAACTTCTCAGCCCAGAACACCACAACAAAATGGTGTGTTGAAAGAAAGAAAATAGAACTCTTGGAGGAATGGCGAGGAACGATGGCTCATTGAGAGTCGTCTCCCTAAGAGTTTGGGGTGAAGCTGTTGAACACTGCTTGCTATATATTGAATAGAGTCTCATAAGACCAAAGTTAAATAAGACTGTTTATATCTTCCTTAAAGGTCGAAAGACAAATATTGCATACCTTTGTATCTTTGGATGCAAGTGTTTGTGCATAACAATGGGAAGAACCAACTTGACAAGTTGACCCAAGGGATGATGAGGGAAACTTTCTTGGATATTCTCCTCACAACAAAGCATATAGAGTCTTCAACAAGAGGACTTTGTGTGTTGAGGAGAGTGTTCATGTTGTCTTTGATGAATTTAACATGTCGTCTGAGATTGCGCAAGTACAACATGATGAGGTGCTTGGATTGATGAAATTCACCGGGAACCATGCTTGCGTTCTCCAAGGAAGAGCATGTAAATTCTGTAATCCCCGTAATTTCGGATATTTATAATTATATTTTCTTATAAATATAAAACAATTATTTTTGTAAAACGATGCAATTTATTTTAAATTCTATTTAATTTTATTAATTTTCGCTTAAGATATATTTTAAATGATTCTTTTTACTTGATTCTATTTTATTTTACCAAACAATTGTTTAACAAAAAACAAAAAAAAAAAACAAAAGATATTTGAAAGTTAATCTAGCCAAAAACCTAGATTACTAAAAGGTTTATTCCCCTTCATTAATCACGTATTCACGCATAACAATTTTCACAAAAAAGAAAACGAGAGAGAGAAAGAGCAGAGGGTCGTGTGCGCTGCTGTTGCCCTGCCTGGGATGCCGCGCCCTTGCTGCCACCACCCTGACTTGCTACGATCGCGAGCACCAGCCGCTAGCCACCGCCACAGTCGCGGTCTCCTCTCATCCTTTTTCCATCTTGCTTTTTCTTCTTCCTTTCCCATGTTTAATTAAAGTTTTTAATGGGATTTTAATTGTGAAGCTTTACAACCAATTGCTTATACTATTGTTTGGGTATGATTTTCTAAGGATTAATGATGTTATAACTTTGTGTTAATAATTCTAATTAAAATAGAAAATTTCAGATTTGTTTAATGATAAATTAGGGCTTTAAAATTGGAGATTTTCATGTTTTATGGGTTAGGAAGTATTTAATACTTGTTTTGTGATATATACAATTTTATGAAGTTGAATTTTGAGTTTTAAAGGGTTTTTAAATAAAATTTCATATTTAATTACTAATGAATTTTTGAGGTTTTGATGATTCTAAATCAGGTTTTTGTATGAAATAAACTTGTTTAGTGAATTATTACATATGTATACAACTTAAACCTCTCTTTTGCAAGTTCCAATAAATTTCAGAATTTTCATAAATATTTTTAAGCTATTGGTATTGAGAATAATGGGTTTTACTGAAAATCAATGGTTTAGTATATAATGCTACTAGTATAAGCATGTTTTGAATTGTTGAATGTTTTTGAATGAAAAAGAAAATTTCCAGATTTATTAAATGAATTAAAAGGGCTGAATTCTTTGTTTAAAAGTTATATTTTCATGATTTTTCAAGCTAGGACTATRGTATAATATTCATACTATTAAAAGAGGGTTTTTGTGATGTATAAAAATATTGTTTGAATGGTTTTTCGAGGCTTATAAAGCTTCTTAGTATTGCTGTAAATTACGTGCTAAGTGTATTGATTCGAGTTTTGTAAAATAATTAGGAGGAGACTTCGTAGAGGTCGATTTCAGAGTATTGGATTGACTTTTCATTCAGTTGGTTCAAGGTACATACTACTTGGGTGGAATCCTTGATCTTTGTATATGCTTGAGGATGTCTGAGAACTTAGAGGCATGAGTAGAAAGCGTCCATGAAATTGTTTGGTAGTCGCGAATAAATTATTTATTTGTGTCCTTGTCTATATTCGTGGAAATTGAGGAATAATGTGGAAATTGGCTTACTYYTGAGGATTGATATAAAGGTTGTTATTAGTCTTTGTCATTAATAAACAGGTTCAGTCTATTTGTTGAATTAAGTGGAGTCAAGTATAACTTGCTCCATGAGGTTATTTTTAATACAATGATGAATTAAGTGGAGTCAAGTGTAACTTACTCCATGAGGTAATTTTATTACTTGTTCATGACATGATGTATGAATTGAGTAAAGGAAAGTATTCAAGTCTTAATGATGAGGTTAGTTGGCTTGTCCAACAGGTTTATTAATTAAAGGAATAGTTTGTRTTAAAAATAATTGGTATGTGTTTTGTGGTGTTGTTTGGAAGTTGATAAATAATTAACACTTAAATATAATATGAATGAGCAATAAAACTCTGGATTTGTGCATGTCTGGAGTATTGACAATCAGGGGTTGGGGTTGTGATTTCATTCGCAACATTTCTAGAGCCGTTTGATCAACAAGTCTCTTTTCTATTATTTTTATAAAGGATTTTAGCCAAAAGGATTTTATCCAAAATGGGGTTAGTTAAGATCTCATCTAGCTATGGTGACGGAGTCGCGCCCGTTTGCCATCTGGTTTATTGAACTTTTTGATGCCTTTCGACGGGGAGGCATGGGAATTGAACTGTGGCACCTTGTGTGTCTKGTTTGAATTGTGGYACCTAGTGTGTCTGGTTGAATCGTGACACCTTGTGTGTCTGGGTTGAGGAAAACCTTGTATGTTGCTCACATCATAACAAATGTAATAMATTGTATTGAGTCATGTATTGGAGTCGAGTAAGTTATTTTGCAGGTACAATCTAGTTAATAGGAGCAGGTGAGGATTATGGGATGGTGTTGTATTGGAACAACTGTATGTAATATGTAGTTGACGGCTTTGGACTGAGTTTGGGATCGATTGTGTATGTATAATATTGGTAAGTGGTTATGAACACCACAATTGGGTTTTCTTTTGTTTCTAAATAGGTGTCATAACTCGGTGTGTCCAGTTTTTAGGGGAGATACTGTCCGTTTGTTTTCTCGTCTTCGTATGTTGAATGTACTCAGCTTTGGTGATTGCGTGTTTTGTGTGTTGTCCACATTTTCTTCTTTTGGTGGACATGTGATGATCCTTATTTTCTCTTGGAAATTATGGGGAGCAGACTTTTTACAGGATTTGCAATCAGGTGACTAGTCTTGGATGGTTGGGATGACTCAGAGCCGATCGTACTTAAATAATTTGTTCATGTATCATGAACCTTACTAAACGATTTTATAGTTCGAGTTTATTATGTTTGAAAAGGAATTATACCGTTATTTGCGAATAAGGGCCTTGATGGTTCCAACTTGTCAAATGAATTTTTATATTTCAGATTTTTAACACTTTGGTTTGAACTATTTTCTATCTTTGATTTCCGCTGCAAAATATTATTTTGGCCTAAACGTTTTAACACGTGGCAGTAGCATGCCAATAGTTCTCCGTATTTTCGCCTTAATATTTCACAGGTAAAGTGGAGAACTATTGGGGTGTTACAAATCTAGGCTCACATACTAGTCCACCAAATGAAGATNGAGCAGACTTTTTACAGGATTTGCAATCAGGTGACTAGTCTTGGATGGTTGGGATGACTCAGAGCCGATCGTACTTAAATAATTTGTTCATGTATCATGAACCTTACTAAACGATTTTATAGTTCGAGTTTATTATGTTTGAAAAGGAATTATACCGTTATTTGCGAATAAGGGCCTTGATGGTTCCAACTTGTCAAATGAATTTTTATATTTCAGATTTTTAACACTTTGGTTTGAACTATTTTCTATCTTTGATTTCCGCTGCAAAATATTATTTTGGCCTAAACGTTTTAACACGTGGCAGTAGCATGCCAATAGTTCTCCGTATTTTCGCCTTAATATTTCACAGGTAAAGTGGAGAACTATTGGGGTGTTACAAATCTAGGCTCACATACTAGTCCACCAAATGAAGATGGTGGAGAGCCTAGAGAAGAGGAAGAAAACAATGAGGATACGGATATGGAACCAAGACCTGATGGTTCCKTAGACGACAGACAGGTAAGAAGTTCAGGGGGAACAGAAGAGCCAAACAGTGATAATAAGGCTACCACTGAAATCGRGGAAGAAAATGAAAGGGGAAACAAGAGGAACATGAATGCTTCCGGTTCCTTAGAAGAAGAAGCTATTCATGATCATGCTGGTTCCCAATCTAATTAGGAATCACAAAATGATTTTTCTTTCAAAAGTTTTAAATATAAATCTTCTCACCCTCCAGAACAAATCTTAAGTAATATTAATAACAGAATTCAAACGAGAAGTAATGTTTATCCAAACTTTTGCGTTTTCTATTCTTTCCTGTCTAGTATAGAGCCAACTATCTACAAAATGGCTTTGACGGATCCTGATTGGATTCTAGCAATGCAAGATGAATTGAATCAGTTCCAGAGGAASCAGGTTTGGCWTCTAGTACCTACACCACAGGGGAGGCTAGTCATTGGTACAAAATGGGTCTTCAGAAACAAATTGGATGATCTAGGTACCATAGTCAGAAATAAAGCAAGGCTAGTTGTGCAAGGTTACAATCAACAAGAAGGGAATGACTATGATGAAACCTTTGCACCTGTAGCCAGATTAGAGGCTATTAGAATATTAATTGCTTATGCTGCTCACATGAATATGAAGTTGTTTCAGATGGATRTGAAGACTGCCTTTTTGAATGGATACTTGAAGRAAGAGGTATATGTAGAGCAGCCACCTGGTTTTGAAGACAAGATGTTCCCCCAACATGTTTACAGGTTGGACAAAGAACTATGTGGATTGAAGCAATCTCCAAGAGCTTGGTATGAAAGAATGACTACAAGAGGCTAGGGAACAGTGGACAAAACATTAATTATCAAAACCTGGGGGAACCACTTGATTATAGTACAAATTTATGTTGATGATATTCTATTTGGTGCAACTAATCAGGTGYTATGTGATGAGTTTGCTAATCTTATGCGGAGTGAGTTTGAGATGAGCATGATAGGAGAATTGGGATTCTTCCTTGGCTTGCAGATTAAGCGAATAGCTAATGAAATCATGATTCATCAGCAAAAATACTTAAAAGAGTTGCTGAAGAAATTTGGCATGGAGAACAGCAAGGCTTATGATACACCTGTTCCTACATCTTCAAAACTAGATGTTGATTTGAAAGGAACAGATGTTAAAGCTTCACTGTATAGAGGGATGAATTGATCCCTCCTTTACCTAACAGCCAGTAGACCTAGCAATGTGTTTTCTGTTGGAWTKTTTTCTAGGTTTCAAAACAATCCAAAGGAGTCTCATTTAAAGGCTGTTAGAAGGATACCCCAAAAAATCTCACAAATGCAAATTATGCTGGTTTTCTTGTAGACAGGAAGAGCACATCAGGTATAACACAATTTCGTGGCTCTTGCCTAATATTTTGGGGTTCGAAGAAACAAAATTCAGTAGCCCTATCCACAGTTGAGTGAGAGTATATTGCTGCAGCCTCATGCGGTTCCCAGTTGCTATGGATAAGGAACCAGCTGAAAGATTTTTATGTTATTTATGATAGATTTCTAATCTATTATGATAACATTGGTTCTATAAATATTTCTAAGAATCCAGTCCAACACTCCAAAACTAAGCACATTGAAATTAGGCACCACTTCTTAAGAGATACTRTTGAGAAAGGCTTGATGGAGTTGTTGTTTTGTAAAAGTTAAGATCAAATTGCTGATATCTTCACTAAACCTTTGTGTCGAGAGTCTTTTTGTAAATTAAGAGTCTTATTAGTATTAGTTAGGTTTTAGAGTGCTTTGAGTCCTTAGTGTGTCGTTAGGTCTAGTAGGTTTTAGTGATGTGCCTTCTATTATGTCCCTCAATGATTGACTAGAATTGTATTCTCTTGTATGGTGTGAGTACATACCTATGTCGAAATCCTTTAGGTGTTGCGTAGATGGTTTGATATCTCAAAAGGATTGAAAACCATTGTTGCAAGAAAATWGGTTTGTTGAACTAGGTTTGCCAGAAACAAGGTGAAGTTGTTCTGTACAAGAACCAGCAAGGGGAAATAGCAGATCAACTCTAATATGTTTTCCGATTATATTAATATTTTAATATTTTCTGGAAAATTACTTAGGAAATAATTATTTTTGGAAAGAAATATATCCTACTTCAGTTATTTTGGCTTTATGATCAAGGTATATCTTCCACATGCCTAAATTACAAGTTGGTTGAGATATTTACGACAAGTGATCATTGCAAATTGAATTTCAAAATTGTACCGTTGCTTTTCTTGGCTCAACTGACTTCCTTCATTGATCTCTACTTCCTTAATCTCTCTCTATATATACACACACATTGTGTTAACCCTTGTTTTGCAGCAAAACTTSTCTCTCTTCATCACTCGAAATTTCATCTCTCTCTAAGTGCTMTGTTTTAAAATTAGAAATCGAAACACTGTTCATTCGAATACTGTTCATCATCATCTTTGATCACAAAATCAAATTTAGCAACATGGGAAGGAAAACCGGTGCCAACACAGCAAGGAGAAGAAGGGGAAGAGGACATGCAAGTGATTCTTTCCATTTTACTCAGGGGATCACTGAATTGCCCTTAAACCCTCCTCAAACCGACTAAAACCCAACTGAACCGGTTTCTGCTGTAGCTTCCAAAACTTCTTCTCCCACAAAATCACCTATCACCACAGAAGATCTACCACAAATATCACCTTCACCACAAAAATTCTCATAACCCACATCAAAGGAGATCGTGCCTCACGATGGTCCCTTTGAAGCTGTTGTTCCACAGTTAAGGAACCAACACAATCTAAGGGGGAACATACAGAGGTACATCGAACTCTAMACAAGGAGTTGGAGGTTGTTGTGACTGAAAAAGAGGAGGATGTGGAAATCACTGGACAAAAGAAGGGGACACCTGTGGTTGATCTTTCAGTTAAAGGAAGGCTACAGTCTGCTGTGAAGAARGAGGTAGAGGAAGTAGTGGAGGAACAGTCTACTGGTTCTGCGCAGGGAACCAAGAGGAAARGGGTACCAGCCAAAACTGCGGGTTCTTCAAGAGGTAAGTCTGTAGAGTCACCCACTACTGGTTCTACTGACTTAAGTGCTATTGTAGTTCTGTCTTGTTGTAGAGATTTTTTTTTTCCGCAGAGAATATAAAGTAGGAACTAAATTAGGCTCCTTTCTTAGCTTTCACTGCTGGTACATGGGCCGAATGAACCTGCGCCCTAGGCACCTTACAAATCCTTACATAAATAAAAGTGCAACACAAGTCTAATAAATCACGTACAATAGGTTTCTAGTCTTTTAAAGCAAAAGTAGGATCATAAAGAATATTACTCATGGAGATCGAGTCAGTGCACACTTCTAGGCATCCACAATACTCTATGGCGTTACGCAATCCATAAACAGCTGCTAACAATTCGGTTTGAGTTCCATGCTTCGCAAGCACCGGGAAGCTATTCTGCATATTTAGACACCCCGATCATCAAACAAGCACCATCCAACTGCTCCTCTAAACATGTTATTCTTTTTAATCTTCCACGCACCATCCACAACTAGACGCCAACAAATCCCTAAATCTGAGACAACTYCTTGACTCCAAGTATGCATACTTGTATTTCGCTGCGTAGTGTGTCCCCGCATACCTGGCAAATGTAGCACAACATCATGCATAAAGCAACGCTCCCAGTCACCCATTAATTGTTGTATCAGGTGCATAACATAGGTCAAGCTAACATTGGCCTTTCTAAAGACTATATCATTTCTATGCATCCAAAGAGCCCATACGTAATAACCATAATTACATGTCCTCCTCCTCCTTCTCGCGCTAAGTAGTTTAACAGATTAATGAACCAGTCCRAAAAATGGCAATGATTTAAACTAAGGTGTTGTAAACCTAAATCACCCGCCTTCTAGATATGTTCTGCCACCGTATAGTCTTTGAATAGATGTTGTAATGTGTAGGGCTTCGCCCCGCCTTAGGGGGCGTGACCTCAGCTTCAGTGTCATGGAATTGAACCATGGAATCCGCATGTGAATGAGTTGGCGGTGGTGTTTGAAATTGAGGGGTGCACCGTGCCTATATAGGTTTTCAGGACGCCGAACATTGGTGCAAAACTAGTGGCCACAAATAGTTGCAGACCAGTGGGGTTCGCGGACATGGTACGGATTGATCAGTAACCCAATCGCCCGCATGTAGCGGCTCTACTCGGTCTCATTGTAGTTACATGAGTCATAAACATTGAATTCAGAAAACTTTATTGATTTTGATCTTGAGAGCGCACTAACCTAATATTCTAGGTGGGTTGCTATTATGTACAACAATGACTTCTACCATGGAAGGCAATCATTGATTGTTAGTCATATTAATAAGGTGCATATAACCGGTCGTCCATGATTATCTGACTTTAATGTGAAAGCAAATTGAATTCCGGTCTTGATTAGCAATATATACAAGTGATAGAATATGTACAATATGGATAGTCATCCACATGAGAATACATAAATATGAAAAACTATTATATATATGTACGCCATCCTCACCTTGTACTGCAATAACATTATTGTTAGTTTAATCGAATAAAATGATTTGTTAAAGATGGCTATACAAACACAAAGAGAAGTTAGTAATGACTGCAACAATAAATAACATGAACAAAAGGAACAATGAAATTAACGAAAGTTGAAACATTAAACCTATGTATTTACATGAATCAAATAAAAAGTGAGTTTCTACATTGTGTTGATTTAATTGAAACTCGCAATAATAATTAGTCAATTAAAAGTGACAAAAGGAATTAAGAAGAGTCAAAAAATGTTTTAGTGAGTAATCTGAGTTATACTTGATTTCGCTCGTGGATCGAAAAAGAATCGATGCTAGAACTCAAGAATGTATGTTTCTAGATGTGTATGAAAGTGCAAGAGAGTGAATACGCAAGTTAGAGACGGGGAAGATTGAATAAACGTGTGTGTTTTTCGGATGAGCAAGGCACGTATTTATAGGCGGAGGAGGAAAGGAGGGAAAACCTGCGTATATACGCAGGGACTGCGTATATAGCGGGGGCTGCGTATATACGCAGGTCTGCGTATATATTTTTTCCAAAAACGAAAATATTTTGATTTCCTCGATTTTATTTCGTGATTTGCCTTGATTCGACGCCTAGACACCTTGCTTCCAAGCAAGGAGTTCTAGAGTGTTCTAGAAGGTTCACGTATTTCCGGGTATTTTTTGTGTATTTTGTATTTTTTTTTATTTTGCGTATAAAAACTTATAAAAATCATAGAAATTATAGAAAAGAAAATAATCTAAAAACATTGGTGAGCTCAGAAAAATGTGAAGAGTGTGATGAAAAGTGGAAATCAAGAGAATCACCAGTATAAATTATTTTTAAATCCTAAAATAGAAAGAAACCTAAAAATAGAAAATATTAAATAAAAGAAAATGTTTGCCCCTTTTATTTGCCTTTGCTCAATAGTTCGAGTATGACCTCACGTATTTCCAACTTTTATCAGTTCAAAAGCATCTTTTCTAAGGAAACAATCGCGAGACGGGTATGTTTCATCACTGATTACTCTTTTAGGGACACTTTGGTGTCACAGAAGCCCCTTTGACTGAGTCTGAGAGACGAAGTCTCGTAGACGAAAGTCAAATATTCGATTCGGGACGGAGAGCAACTCAAACGTTCTGCGACCCTGAGTTACCTTTTTCGCGGTACCTGCAAAACAAAGGTTAGTTTTACCTGTAGCCGTGTCCCGTGCGGTTGGGTCCTCGAGCGATCATTCTTCGTTCGGCTGACTGGAGGAATGCAGACGCATCCCATGCTTTCGCGAGAAAATGAGCATTGACTTGAAATGATAGCCCTAATTCAGGATTAAGACTACTTGGTGACTACATAGGTTGTTTTATGTCTAGAGAAATTTGCATGCAATTGTTGACCTGTAACTTGTGACCTTGATATTGAGAGAGGGGCAAGAGTCATTGATTTAGAAAATGAAAGAGTCTTTGAATTCGAAAGGGCCTCGTCTAGGTCTGGTTTGAGACATGTTTGAGAGAGTTTTGAATTTGAAGGGGTTTGTCTAGGTAGGGTTGTAGACATGATTTGAGAGAGTCTTTGAAGGGCTTTGTCTAGTCTGGTTCTAGACATGATTTGAGAGAGTCTTGAATTTGAAAAGGGCTTGTCTAGGTCTGGTTCTAGACATATTTGAGTGAGCCTTTGAATTTGAAAGGGTCTTGTCTAGGTCTGGTTCAAGACATGATTTGAGTGAGCTTTGAATTTGAAAGGTCTTGTCTAGGTCTGGTTCTAGACATAATTCATAGAGTGTCTTTGAATTTGAAGGGTCTATTAGAAAGGTGCTACTTGAAAAGTGACTTATAGAAAGGTGAATTTGGACGAGACTATGGCTTGACTCAGACGTGACTGAGCTTGAATTTGAACTTGAACTTGACATCGGCGAGACAGTGACTTTGATTGGAAGTGGGGTCCATAGCGAATTTTTCATGATTTCCACTTGATAAAAATAGACTTGAACACGTAATAGGGCCTTAGGAGACAAGAAGCCCTCAACTGGAAATTAAGGGGCCATGATGGCGAGAGCTCCCAGCGAGGCTTTGAGACAATGTAGTTTACGGCTTAGAGTCAACATGAAGGTGGATGGATTATATGGATGAGTTCCCCAACAAGATGTACTAACCCAAAGGTCAGGTGGCTTTACTTCTTTGGATTGAGTCAATGAGTTCTTGAAGGTGACCAAAAGAATAGGCTTGGTTCGAGAAATAAAAAGGGTCAAATTTTGGCTAAGTGTCAAAGACGTGGCTAGATGCGAGATTGGTAACAGATGTAGGTTAAACATGAGTCTATGTCAGGTTCTAGACTGGCAAAACCATTATCGATTTTAGCAAGTCAAAGCGCTCAAAAGGCCTCAAACGATTTGATGTTAATGCGGTCGCACTCGAGAAGAGGCTTCCTACGTATCCTTACGGAATCAAACACCGTAGTTCTAATGATGATTTGGACAATGCTCGTGTGAGAGGGCTTTTGTGGTTGGAATGTGAGGCTGTGGTTTGAGGGTTCAAAAGGTTGATGACCATGAGTGAACCCACAGTGCGCGTGTGCTTTTTAGACTCTTGCTTTTTTTTGGTCTGGGCTTTGAGCTTTGGATTTGCATTTTTGATGAATTTTGTATACTGGCATTGAACTTTGATTTTTGCTTTTTTCTTTTTGCCCATTTTTTCTTCCTTTTTTTCTTTTTCTTTTCTTTTTTTGCACGTGTCTTTCCTACGCACCGTTTGGTCCAAAGGGTTAGGTAGATGTCGGTGATGAAAGAAAGATAGGCTAAATGATAGTGTTTGTGGCTCAAAGGTTGCAAGGGATTTTGATTTGATGTGACAAAGGGAATGGAAGGGAGGGGTCATTTTGTGGAGCTGTGAAAGAAGGCCTCTCTTGGGCATTGTTCAATTTAAATAGTTAATCAGTATTAGATTAAACAATTGTGGCCAATGAGTGTTGAGACTTCATAGAATTAGAAATAATATTGCCAAAAACAATGAAACACTTTATGATGAATGAAAACTGAAACATACATGGCTTATTTTATAGCAAGAGACTACATAGACTCAAAGGACAGTGAATTGAAATGAACATATTGCTAGGACTAGGACTCTATGACTCAATCCAGAGAAGGCCGCGCAGATCGATGACCCGCTTGGGGTGCTTGCATGAGGCTTTGATGGTAGTGGTGTTTGATGTTTTTCCAGTTGGGCAAGAGTATAGGATTAGGCTTTTTGTGGATGATGGAGGGTCAAGAGACATGGGCCTTTGTGGAGGTAGGATTTGTTTGACTTTTGCCTCTTTGGGCCTATCACGGGGATCGTGACTGAAAACTCGACTTAGTGACCCGACACTGTTTGGAATGGATAAAGTTTGAGTGTTGATTTTGAAACTGGACTTGAAACTGGACTTGAATGGGCTAACTAATTCAAATTTAAGGTGCTAGACTCGAGAAAGATTCAAACCTAAGATGGCCCTATTTAGAATTAAGGACTCTTAGACCTACGAGCCACTTGAAATTGAATGGCCTAGCCTTGAATCCAAGTTCCTAGGTTGAGTTTCTATGATCGACTAGTTCAATTTAAGGTTCTTAGATTGAATTTGAAGCGAACCTAATTCAGATTCAAGGCTTTGGGTTTGAAATTGGATTGAACCTAATTCCGATTTAAGGTTCTTGATGAGATTGAATTGAATTGAACCTAATTCAGGTTTAAGGTTCAAAAGGTCTAATCTAAGTCAGGTTTAAGATTCTTGGATTGGGATCGAATTGAGTTTGAAATTGAATTGGATTGAAATGACTTGAAATGGGCTAATGGATCATCGAACTTCATGTCTTGA
The DNA here is from genome assembly GCA_008642245.1 of Bassia scoparia. NCBI lineage: Eukaryota > Viridiplantae > Streptophyta > Magnoliopsida > Caryophyllales > Amaranthaceae > Bassia > Bassia scoparia. Next base: position 24,333 of record SNQN01003196.1, read on the forward strand.
ACCATAGATTGAGGGACTGGGCTAATGTGGTGGTTAATTTGGCTGAATGAAGATCACAAGTTAACAAGCACATTGATTGACACACAAGCCAATTTTATTCACCTAAGGTAGGATCTAAGTGAGATATAGTCGGCTTGGTTAAGTCTGATAGTGTACCGCCTAAGAGTAGAGCTGGGTCCAATTTCACCACAAACATTGTGATGTATGGCCGAATGCCCTTAATAACCACGATCAGTAACACGTGTATGGGCATGGGCGGGATAGGACTTATCTTAGCCATGTGATCCATTACACATGTACTAAGATAAATCCCCCTTAAGTGATCTCGAGCATAGAACATGCCATATTGAGACCAAGCGTGCTAAGACATGACCCTATTCGAAGGGTCGCAAGCAAAATTCAATTGATTATGAATATGGAACTACGAGACTTCAAGTCTGTCCATCACAGATGGTGATTATCCCAGTGAAGTCGCAAAAACTGTAGGGCTTCACCCCGCCTTAGGGGGCGTGACTCAGCTTCGTGTCATGGAATGAGCATGGAATCCGCATGTGAATGGTTGGGTGTGTTATCGAATTGAGGGATGCGCACCGTGCCTATATAGGTTATTCACGACGCCGAAACATTGGTGCCAAACTAGTGGCCCACAAATAGGTCCTGTAACCAAAGTGTGGGTTCGGGACATGGTACGGATTGAATCAGTACCAATCTGCATGTAGCGGCTCTACTCGGTCTCATTGTAGTTTACATGAGTCATAAAATTGAATTCAAGAAAACTTATGATTTTGATCTTGAGACGCACTAACCAATATATTAGGTGGTTGCTATTATGTACAAACAATGACTTCTACCAGGATAAGGCGATCACTTGATTGTTAGTCAATATTAATAGGTGCCTATAAAACGGTAATCCATGATTATCTGACTTTAACGTGACAAGCAATTGAATTCGGTCTTGATTAAGCATATATACAAGTGATGAAATATGTACAATATGGATACATCCACATGAGAATACATAAATATGAAAAACTATATATTTATATGTACGCATCCTCACCTTGTCACTGGAATCAAATTTTTAGTTTAATCGAAAAAACGATTGTTAAAGATGGCTATACAAACACAAAGAGAATGTTAGTAATGACTAGCCATAAAAATAACAATGAAACAAAAGGAAAATGAAATTACGAAAGTGAAAAATTAACCCTTGTTATTTACATGAATCAAATAAAAAGTGAGTTTCTACATTGTGTTGATTTATTGAAACTCGCAATTAATTAGTCAAATTAAAGTGACAAGAGGAATTAAGAAGAGTCAAAAGTGGTTTGGTGAGTATCTCAGAGTTATACCTTGATTTTGCTCGTGTTGGATCGAAACAGAACGATGCTAGAACTCAGAATGTATGTGTCTAGAGTGTATGAAGTGCGAGAGAGTGAATACGCAAGTTAGAGACTGGAAGATTGATAACGTGTGTGTTTTTTTCGAAATGAGCAAGGCACGTATTTATAGGCGCGAAGAGAAAAGGAGGGAAAAACCCTGCGTATATACGTGTGTATATACGCGGGGCTGCGTAATACGGAGCTCTTGCGTATATACGCAAGCTCTGCGTATATATTTTTTCCAAAAAACGAAATATTTTGATTCTTCTCGATTTTATTTCGTGAGTTGCCTTGATTCGCGACTAGACACCCTTGCTCTCCAAGCTGGATGTGAGTTCGAGAGTGTTCTAGAAGGTTCCACGTATTTCCGGGTATTTTTGTGTATTTTGTATTTTTTTTGTATTTTCTGCGTATAAAAACTTATAAAAATCATAGAAAAAATATAGAAAAGATCAGAAAATAATCTAAAAATACTGGTGAGCTCAGAAATGTGAGAGTCTGTGATGAAAAGTGGAATCAAGAGACACCAGTATATTAAATTTTTAAACATCTAAAAATAGAAAAGAAACTAAAAATAGAAATAATAAAAAAGAAAATGTTTTTGCCCTTTATTTGTCCTTTGCTCAATAGTTCGAGTATGACCTCACGTAATTTCACTTTTATGAGTTCAAAGCATCTTTTCTAAGTCGAAACAATGCGAGACGCGGTATGTTTCATCATTGATTACTCTTTTGGGGAGACCTTTATAGGTGTCCACATAACTGACTCTCTTGAAGAACAGAAAACTACAATTCTTTGACACTGCATTCCCTTCTAGTCAATTATCCTTCGTAGGTATGCATTATGACAATCTCCATGAAACCATTTCCATTTTGTCGGGCATTTTAGTCTCAAGAGATTCGCCAAAAGCTATACGATGAAATCATCGGGAGTTTCCTTACTCAACTTTTTCATCATGTAGTTGTACGCAGAACTCGTGGTATAATTACCATGAGGTGTTCCACCCCACTGAACTTCATCTTCCCCACCACCATGTTGGAGATAAGTGGATAGTATAGCCTGGCTGAATTTGCAGTGAAAGCTTTCTAGATGAGATACTTTTTCCACTCACCTTATTCATCAATTAAATCTGCAACCTTAAGAGKTTTGTCCTCATTGTAATCACTCCCGAAGTGCAATCCTTCCTCATTAGCCCATTTATCTTCCATAATCGAAACTTCTGTGCCCTTTCCCACCTTGTATGCAAAGCCATCCTTCAKCATCTCCTTTACCTTCATGAGACTCCTCGCACAGTATGAAGCTCCATTCAGTAGCTTTGTCAACTTCTTCTCAACAAAGGAGTCCTTATACTTTTGTGTCATGAGCCTGGACACCAAGGAAGTCCTGTTCAAATGTATCCTCCAGAGTTGCTTTCCTAACAAGGCATAGTTTTGAGCTTCAACATTTTTGACACCAAGTCCACCCTCTGTTTTCCTCAACTGCAACATACCATGTCTATCCCAGTGAACACTTGCATTTCCTTGGTTACCCGACCAATAGAAGTGGAATAATTGTGCATTAAGTTTCTTGGTAATAAATAAATAGTCATGATATGGCTTACAAGCGCAACTAAAATAGAATTGATTTCCCAAGTTGACTTAGATGACTGAATCTCCATGAGTTGACTACATGAGTCATTTTATCACATAATTCACTAAAAATTCTCGTTGCCAATCTACCATCGACATCAATCGGACATCCTAAGTAAGTTCCCAACTTTTCACTTTGCTGCATTCTCATCGGAGCACCGAGTGCTTGTCGAGAATCCTCTGGTGTATTACTACTAAAGATGACATGTGATTTGTTCAAGTTTACCATCTCCTCAGAGATTGTACAGAACTCATCAATCATATGTCGCACTTGCTGACAACTCTCTTGTGTAACCCTGAAGCAAATTAGTGCGTCATCCGCGAAAAATAGGTTGTTGATAGGACTCCCTCCTCTGCACAATTTAATCCCCTTAATTATTTAATGATGTTGCAACTGAACAAGTCTCCTAGATAGCACCTCAATGCAAAACAAGAACAAATATGGTGACAATGGGTCCCCTTGTCGCAAACCAGCTTTCGGCTCGAAWGTTTTCCCAAGCGAACCATTTTTGAGTATCGCTTCAATTCAAAGATATTCCCATGCCTACGCCGTCGAATTTCACCAACCAATTCATGTGCTATAATACAGTTATCAGTCATTTGTCTACCCGACACAAATGCATTTTGAAACTCACTAATTAATCTCACCATTATCGGCTTCATTCTCTATACATACCATGCATTTTGATATAATTTTGTAGATTGTGTTACTCAAACTAATAGGCATGAAATCTGAAACCGCCTCTGGGTGACACCTTGGATATTAAGGTAATGAAGGATTTGTTTATCTCCTTGTGTAGGTGGCCCCCTAAAAGAATGAATTTACTACTAACCAAACATCATTCTTGACTGTAGACCAATGCTTTTGAAAGAAAGCCGGTGGAATACCATCTGATCCAGGTGACTTATAGGGCTTCATAGAGAACACTGCCTTTTCAACATCCTGGAGTGTGAAGCTACTTGCTAAATGAGCATAGTCCTGCTCCRTTAATTTGGGTAGGTTAGCCAACCATATATCCTTTTGCTGCTATGCTGCGTATGGTGTAGAAAAAACACCTCCTTCCACCTCCACTTTAAACAAATCCTTGTATAACGCAAGGAATTGGTCAGCTATATCCTCCTCCTTGTGACACCATTCTCCTGCCGTATTTTTAATAGCCCTTTTCTAATGTCGTCCCTTCCTTGTCTTCACAAATTTGTACAAATAACCCGTACGCTGGTCTCCCCACATGTCCCTTCTATCCTTTGCCCGCTGCTTCTAATATATATGTTGTAACTGTGCCGTTTCCAAACAAGMTCTTCTCTCCTCCAACTCATGAGCAGCAGCCAAGAGACCATCCATATCATGTTGTCCCTTTGACAACTGGTCTTTGAAATTGTCCCAAGTAATACCCCTTGTCCGTTAGAAATCCATAAACCATTTTTTTACTCTAGYAGAGTACATTCCAACACTTTCTTTGAAGTCTAAACATGCAAGATCCTTGTGCATGTACATTCCAGGAGCTCAACACCAACTCCTCACTCAACTTATGTGTAATCCACCATCCTTCCATTTTATATGGTCTCCTTCTTTTAGTAATCTATTGGTCAGTATAAAGGACAATGGGGAATGATCTGAGACCAAAATCTCATGTTTCCAAATATATGAGTTTGGGAACGTGGTGAACCASTCATCATTACCATAAGCTCTATCCAACTCTTCATATATCAATTATGGGGAATCCCTATTATTTGTCCATGTGTATTTACTGCCAGAGGAGGGTAAGTCATTTACTCGGCATAAGATTTTTCAAGCAACAAAATCATTTACCCCCTTTATTTGCAAGGTTCCCCCCAATTTTTGGAAAGAATACTCCAACTGGTTAAAATCTCCCAAAAAACATGAGGGACCAGTATAAGTGCAAGTCAGTTCATAAATATGGTCCCAAACTTGTTTTCTTTCCTCCATATAAGTACTCATCTTTGATKTTGTTTGGAGGAGTGACCCCTACAATTACATGTTTCAGTGGTCACTTCTGAAGAGATCTATGAGTACTTATTTGGAGGAAAGATGCCTAAGAAACCTGTTGTTTTCAAATCTGCTGATTTAAAGAAACCAGTGATGYTGGTTCAGCATTCTCTGTGCAATAAGGTCTTGCTTCCCAGGGCTCAAGGAAGGGGTACAGTACGCATCATGGAGATGGTACTTATGCATGAAGAAGAGAATCAAGATAAACCTTCCTTCCATGATGCTCGATCATATCATGAACTGTTATGGTTCATCTCACCATTCTTTGCCATATGGTTCAGTCATTACCCGATTGCTCAAGAATAACAAAGTCTCCTTGAGCGGATCTACTGTTCCTGTAATAGTGTTCACCAAGCCTATTTTGAAGCAAAAGGGTCTTGACGTTAGTACTGATGTGTTAAAGTTTAAAATGGAGGAACCAGTGGAGGTGAAGCAGCCTCCCAAAAAGAAGGCCAAGAYTGAGGAACCAGCAGGTTCGTGTGTGGTTCTGCAGAGGATAGAGAGCTAGGAGAAAACTCTTGGGAAGCGGATTGAACTAGTCTAGGATATCTCAACTTCTTTCAATACCGAAATAGAGCAAATGGAGAAGGAGCTAGCTGATACACAACTGTTGCTCCTTACTGTTCCAAATATCAAGGCTCAAATGGCTCCATGTTATGACTTTGTTCCCCTATAGACTCAAGTTTCTACATTGGCTGCTGCGAGTAATCTAGAGGTTCCAAGGATTGAGGAACCAGTACTCTCTGAAAAAAAGAGCAACAACATGAGGATGACAGGGATGAAGAACCTGCAAAGGAGGATGAAGAGGTCGAGGAAGAAGTTGATGATGATGATGATGCAGAAGACGAAAAAGCTGAGCATGTAGAAGAGGAGGAGGAAGAGTATGATGGAGAGGAGTGATGTTATTTGCTCCTGTTTCCCCTCCCCTTTATTTTTATTCTGTTAAATAACTGAATTTGTTGGTCAGTACTATTCTCACCCTATCCACGAACATTCTTTCTATCTGGATTAGGGTTCTTTTGTTGAACTTTAATGGCATGTATGAACTATTACCTCTGCTACGGTATGATCTGCTTTACTAATCTTTCTTGCAGCATAACACTTGAATGGTGGTTGATACCACTGCTTGGATGAGCACATTTAACAATTTGCGCATATTGCCTTTAATTGAGAATCTTTTTAATGATACCAAAAGGGGGAAATCATGTAGAAAGTTGAAGCCTGAAWACTACTAGTTTAGATTGAGTCAAGTAATMGTAGTTTAGTATTACAGTAGGGAGTTAGTTCTGTTTTTAGTTTTATTTTTCTAGGAACCAGTTAGATTAGCTAACTTGTTCATTTGATTCATTGAGTCTGCTGGTAGTGCTCAAATTCCTTTGAGTACATAAATTGAGGTTTCTAACTTATTTGGTTGCAGGAACTTCAATTAGTTTGTCATCATAAAAAAGGGGGAATTTGTTGAGTCTCTTATGTTTTAAGTGATGACAAACATCTTNGTAGTTTAGTATTACAGTAGGGAGTTAGTTCTGTTTTTAGTTTTATTTTTCTAGGAACCAGTTAGATTAGCTAACTTGTTCATTTGAGTCATTGAGTCTGCTAGTGGTGCTCATATTCCTCYGAGTACATAAATTAAGGTTTTTCTAACTTATTTGGTTGCAGGAACTTCAATTAGTTTGTCATCATAAAAAAGGGGGAATTTGTTGAGTCTCTTATGTTTTAAGTGATGACAAACATCTTGAAACATGATACTTTACCATGAATATAGTTGGTTAGGGAACCAGCTATTATAAAATACTATTTCCYAGACAATTTGATACTTATATGAGTTATAAGTTGAAACTAACTTGTCTCCTTACAGGGAACAGTTAAGTGAATAAATGTTGTATGTACTGGTGGGGAACTAGTAGGAACTGTTTCCTAGACTGCTATACTGAAAAGTAGTTATATACTCTTGATAAGTACCAAAAATGGTCACATTTAGGCACTTATTTCTTCCTTATTTTGACCAATATGTGTGTTTTCGATGCCATKTCACTAACCTTTTGGTTAGATTTCCACTTTGTTTAGTTTTGCAAAGCTTTGTTGGTTTTTAGTAGTTTTTATAGGTTTTCTTTAGTATTATCTTATTTTCTATCTTTGTACACTCAATTGCAAGCTTTGTGAGTATTTTGCGAGTTGCCTAGATGTGCACATGTTGGTTTTAGGCCTTCCTACTTGTTWGTTTGGTTGTGGTTGCTTAGGTTGAGCCTTAAGGCACTAGAACGTTTGCTCTAACACATTCTTCGAGCCATATCTTTTTGTATACTTTGAATTTTCATGTAAGACTTTTTTCATTAGAAAGTAGACTTCGATAGCTTTCYAACGGTATATGACAAGCTGCAATCCGATCAACGAGCAAGAAGWTATGGTCGTTCAAAGTTGAGCARTTCAGCTAGTATTTTGCACGTGCATCGAAGTGTTTCCMGCGCGTGTATGACACGCACCTGCAGGGTGACCCCCTTCTGCTTTTGGAGCGTCCGCGCCCCCTAGGGTCGTCCGCACACGCCTCTGCCCGCGCRTGGTGGCACGCGCCTGCACAGCCACCCCAACTTTTCAGAATTTTTTTTKAGCGTACGCGCGTCCCAGGCCTTTTCGCGCCCTCGCACGCGCCACTTGGGTCGCACGCGCCTCCGCACGCACCTCCTCTGCCTACGCCTGTAGCCTTTTCCAGAAGGGTTTTGGAGTGTGCGAGCGTGTTTTGGCGTCCCTCACCTTACACACGCCCTTCCCTGCACACGCGCTACGTGGCGGCCCTTGCTGTTGTTTTGACCATGATCACGTTGACATGGCAGGAGTTTTTAAGCACATGCACATAGTAACGGCAAATAGTAGATATGATGAACTGATTTCTGGGCTTTGTATATATAGCATTGAAAGGAGAGAGAAACTAAGGGGGGAAGTGAGTTTTTTATTGTAGCATTTAGAATAGAATTTCAATTTATTTTTCTCAGACTTCATCTCTCAATTCTCCATTTATGACGTAGTGAAGAGAATCTTCAGTTTTGCCTTTAACTTTGCCCTAAGATTTCTCAATTCTTACTCAAATCTTGCAATCGTTATATTGCTTGGCCTAGAATTTCGAGAATTCCCATTTCTAGTTCATAAATTTTCGAATTTGAAGTTGGTTGTCTTAGTTTTGGTTGATTTTTCGTTTTGTGACTTTTTGTGGTATTGTTAATTTTTTAGGCTTTTGATTTTTTGTTAGCATGCATCTACTTGTGTTTGTGTAGATTTTGGTTGTTGTTTGCCTTGATTTGTTAGTAGTGATAGTTTCTTTATCCCTTTTGTTGATACGAATTTCTAGCTTTAATGGCTTCTTCTTATGGTTTTCCTTGTTTTTCATGATTCTGATTCTAAGCATGTTGTGTGAGTAATGCTTACAGAGACATCTGGACTTTCCTGTAATGGTTATACGTTTATAGAATCTCAGTTCTGCCCCTTCAAACTATTGATAAATGGAACAATACATATTTTAAGGGGTCTTAAGCCTTATATTAATGTCAGTAGTTGTGTCCTTTGTTTAGCAGAGGTTGTATTAAATATTGTGGTCTATCTCTGAAGGAGCCTATGAGCCTGTCATACAACCTGCTCCTTCATATCCGGAGAGGAGACTCTAACAATTGAGTGCATCCTAATAATAAACTCGGTTCATTTCATGGATTGTTACACCACTATTATTTATTATATGCACAGAGCCCTGTGGATTTGGAAGTGATTAGAATACATATGTTATAAGCATTTTGTGAGGAGCACAAGTGTGAAACATTTAACATTGAAAGAAAATGAGGTAGCTGTTATGTAATGCTCTCATTATGAGAAAGTGTGACAATGTTTGATGGACTATTATGTAGAAGGATGCATTTTTTATTGAATCCTTAAAATTGGCTCAGAGTCTTCCTGAAGTTTATTAGTTAGCTACGAATTGCTAGTCATGACTAGAGACTGTATTGATTATAGGCGCTAAATAAGCTTCTTTATGTCCCAGAATTAGGCTTTAGTATTTGCATGTAGTAGTTAGAAGTTCCCTCTGATATATATTTCAGAATTAGAAAAGTGCCTCTGTCTTAAAGCAAATTGCTAACTTTTTGTTGTATGGATGCACTTACTGGTGCATCTCGTGGCTATGCATTTGTTGAATATGAAACAGAGAAAGAAATGAAGAGGGCGTATGAGGTCGGCTTTATTTCAGTATAGTCTTGGTTGGTTGTTCTTTCTTAAAACATGGATAATACTGACATTTCATCTACCTTTGTAAGTTGTATGGCTACATAGATCTCAGCCTTTCTCAACCCAACATTAGCCAAGTCCATATCCCTGGTGATGATATACTGTCTCAATGTTTGGAATATGTACTAACGACATTGTGATTGACAAACTTTGAAACTTCATAAATTCATTATCCTTTGAAGTTCTTTTGTATAAGTGACACCATTTTAATTTCTCTTAATAGTGCAATGCTTGGTTGCTCCAGATATGCTATGGAAATCAGATACCCAAATATCAATTTAGGGGGAACAGAATAACGCTTTAGAACTAGCTTGTCTGATCCTTGGTTCCATGCTGGACTTGATTGTTGCTTTAAGGTTGAATAAARTATAGACACTTTGATGGGATGTGAACTTTGCTTTCATTTTTCCATATTAACTATGCATTTAATATTTTAAGCATGAGTGCTGATGAGCAGGTGTTTGAGATTTATTTTTGTGCATGTCATGAGTAAAAATACATATAATTTCCAGATATTTATTTCCCTCCCCCCCTTCTAATTAGTTATCCAAACATACTGTAAGGATTACAAACATAGAGATTGTAGTAAAAATACATATAATTCTTAAGATTGTGGAGGGGAAAATATTGTGTCTGGTTACACCCCTTGCCTTGATTTAGCTCCACCACATTAAAAAATTTCCAGCTACTTTGTGATGCTTTTTATGATTCTGATTTGTGAATTTTGTGAGATCAATAATTTATTGCTCTTATTCCTATACTTTCATTGTAGGATGCACACCATTCTATTATTGGTGATTCTGAGATCATTGTTGATTACAACAGGCAACAACTAATGCCTAGATGGATCCAAAGAAGGTTAGGTGAGTTCATTATTTCCTCCTCTAATTCTTTTTCCGTATTCTTCTTCTAATAAACGTTTGTGATAATTAGTACATGTGCAGCTTAGTTTTGWGTTTGATCACTCAAATTTTCCTTTTCTTCTTTTTTTTACAAGAAGAGGCCTTGGTGGCAAGAAGGAATCTGGGCAACTACGCTTTGGTGGACGAGAAAGACCATTTCCATAAGCGATTTAGAAATATATATATATAAGTGTAATTATTTGAGTATCTTTGCCTTCCTCCTTCACTTCCTTTCCCAAATCTTTTTTCTTTGTTTGTCAGCACTTCTGTGTGTCATGCTTGAAACTTGTTAACGAGCAATTCGTCTAACACCTTCATGACATACATAAATGAGGCCAAACTTCTTATACTGTATGCAAGTATGCTTCTGTTTGTCACACAMCACCCATTCATAGTCATATCCGAGACATGGGAAGATGGGCAAGCATTGAAGGATATCAATGCTCATCTTGTAAGTGTTGTGAAATTTCTTTATTTCCTTGTTTGTACGGTAATATGCTAACACTAAACGTTTTTATAGAATAAATTGTTAGAAGCAAAGGAAATGGTTGAGAGGCAGCGGAAGTCATTGAGAAGGCGACAATCTGGTACACTATTCTCTAGTTTTGTAGTGGTAAGCATTCTTAATGCAATAATCCTTTTTTTTGTTCTAACCTGTCTTTCCTTTGGTTCAGTTCAAGTATTATATCCTGATTTCATTCTAATTTCCTAAAACTATATCCTTTGTCAGGCAAAGATCTTAATGTCGTTGTTAAGGCAACAACAATATTACCAGAAAAAGAAGCAAGAATAATCATTGTGCAAATATTCCAGGGCCTTGTTTACATGAACAAGAGAACTCAAAATTACCCTCAGAAAATAAAAGCGAGAAAAGATCCAAATTAGAAGAGAATTTTTAAAAAAACAATCGAAATTAATTCATTATAATATCTAGCAATAATTCATATGAATTCCAACGCAAAGTTCCAAAACAAATTCACTTGAATTTATAACAACTATCGATTAAACATTTCCAGCATAGAAATGCGAAGTTGTAATTAATCAAATTTCTAGGAGAATTCAGTAAATTTCTATAACACACAGTACATTTCTAAGTAGAAATTCAGTAATTTTATGACAGATTCGAATTGAATTCAAGTTTGACAATTTGGGAATGTTGGGAACACCAGCTTAACGAATATATTTTTGTCTCCATTTTCACAATTTGGGAAAATGGGAGTGTGGGCAAAATAAAGATTCAATTTACCATTTACAGTTCGTTTTGCAGCCGAAGTGATTGACAAAGCAAGCATTTGGCGAGCAACGCTTACGTACAATCAAATTGAAGCGGTATGGCGACAAGTCAAATGAGTTTAGGAACAATATGAGTAAATTGGGAAGAAAATTAAGCAACAAGTTAAGTGAAATTATTTTTCTAGGCTTAAAGCCGTTTGCTAATAGAGAACTGGTGGGAAAGGAAGAAGGATGAAAGGAAATATAACAGTGTTCCGTCCATTTGTTAAAAACATAAGGAGGGAAAGAAGGAACCGGAAGGAATTGCACAGGAAGATTTCTTTACATTTCTTTCCTTCCTTTCCTCCCATAAAAACTGGCGGAAATTGGGGTAAGTAGAGAGAAGTAAACTTATTTTTATCTCCTTCCCTTCCCTTCCTTTTTATTAATTGTTCTACAAAGGCTTAGGAAAATAAGTTGAGTTCCTTTCCTTCCTCTATTGTAACAACATGGGAAAATAAGTTTATTTTCTTTTCCTTTCCCATTTCTTCTTTTCTCTTCTTCTTGCTCTTCACCTCCTTTATTAATATAACAAACAGCTATAAATGAAAATTGAAGAAATGGACTTATGAATGAATTTGAGAGGGAAAAGTTGAGAGGAGGGAGGAGACAGTGAGGAGAGGTGGCGTGAACCGTAGAAAGAAGTAAGAGGGAGAGAGCTGCTCATAATGCTGCGTTTAAAGTAGACAAAGTAATAGTGTTGAATTGTATACATTATTAATATCAGTGTAAGAAGTGGCTCATACATGGCTTAGGAGCCCGTCTTTTTTATGTCCGGTCTCTTACATGTGGATATTAAGATGTGGCGGGCCTGGTTTTCATTCTATGGTCTCTTACATCAATTTAAGAGAGCGGGTTAGTAACAAAGATAGGCCCGTCTATCCTTCAGAACCGGGTGACTTGACTGTAATCGCTTTCCATTGATTAATACCTGAATTTTTTTTTCCGCAGTGTTTTGGTAGTTAGTGTGTACGATCTGAGAGGAGGCACGAATTTCTTTGTGGAGAGTACAGACTGCTATTATTGTGAGAAGCACAAACTCGAGTCTATAGCACGATTGTGAGAGAGCACCGACTCGTTTCATTGTGAGAGATGACACTCTGTTCATACAAAGAAGACACACTGCGGGCGACCGTCTTAGCGACGATTTTTCGTTGCTAAGTCTGTGTCGGTTGCGGCTGTGATGCTTCAGGTATGGTGGTTTCTGAGTAGGCGGGTGCGGTTTGCTGATTTGAGGAGTGGGGAGCGGCGGCGCGCGTGCGGCCGGCGTGTACGCTGGTGGTATGGAGTGTGTCGGTTGTGTAGGTAGACGTAGTGGAAGGATAGTCAGTTGATTGGGGTGTTTGTTTGGGTGTGTTGTTGTGTGTGTTGGTTGTGGGTGTGTGGTTGTGTCGGGTGGTGGGTGGGGTGGGGGGTCGTGTCATGTGTGTGTGGGGTGTTTTTTGGTGTTGTGGGTGTGTTCTGTGGCTGTTCTGGGTGTTTTGGTGTGTTGTTTGGGTTTTGTGTGTTTTTGGTGGTGGTGGGTGGTTTGTTGCGTGGTTGGTTGGTGGTTGGTTTGGTGTTGTTTTTGTTGTTGTTGCATATGATTGGTGGTTGTGGTTTGGTGTTTGTTGTTGGTGTTAGGTGTTGTGTGTTTGTGGTTGTTTGTTTGTTTGTGGGTGCGTTTGGTTCTGGTTTCGTTGGTGTTATCTTGTTGTTTGGTGTTGTTTTTTTTTGTGTTTCTTGTTTTTGGTTTTTTTCTTTTTTTTTTTTTTTTGTGTGTTTTTGTTTTTTTTTGTTTGTTTTTTTTTTTTTTTTTTTTTTTTTTTTTTTTGTTTTTTTTTTGTTTTTTTTTTTTGTTTTGTTGTTGTTTTTGTTTTTTTTTTTTTTGTGTGTTTTTTAGTTTGGTTGTTGTTTTTTTGTGTTTGTTTTGTTATTTGTTTTTTTTTTTTTTTTGTATGTATTTTTTTTTTTTTTAGTTTTTTTTTTTTTTGTTGTTTCTTTTTTAGCGTTTGGTCTTGTATTTGGTTTTTTGTCGTTGCGTCAGTGGTTTCTAGGTGTCTGTGGTACTTAGTCTGTGTGTTCGTTCGTACGTTGGGTTAGAAGGCGTGGGTGTACGATGTATGCGCGAGGGAGTATTGCCAAGGATCCGGCAGGCGGCCGACGAGTGAGCGACCGAGGAGCGGGCGTGTGACGGCGGGCGCGAATGGCGAGCAGCAAAGAAAAGGAGCGACGGGAGCAACCGAAAAAGGGCTCCCCCAAAAGGGGGCCGAGGAGGTACGATAGGAGCGGCCAAGGGGGCCGGATTCTAAGAAAGGCATGAAGATTGCTTTAAATAAAACATTAACCTTCCCTTGAACCTATCATATACCTAAGCCTAACAATACCTAAACAAGTCCTAAATAATAATTAATAATATATATAGTATATAATAATAGAATTAATAATAAAGTAATAATAATATAATAATAAATAATAAATAAATAATAAATAATAATCGTAATAATATAATGAATATATAATAATAATAATAATAATAATAAAATATAAATAATAATAATAATAATAATAATAATAATAATAATAATATATAATAATAATAATAATAATAATATATAATATAATAATAATAATAAAATAATAATAATAATAATTAATAATACATATATAATAATAATAATAATAATTAAAAAATAAAATAATAAAACTACATTACTAATAATAATTCTAAAATCCCATAAACTAACCACCCAAATCCCATGCAAGCCCATTTCATGCAAACCACCTTAACCTTTGCAAAACATTTCACGCAAAGCCCATGCAAACTCAACCAGACGCACAAACCCCACCACGAACTTCCATTTCATGCCAATTCAACCCTACTCTTTACCTAATCCTCCTATAAAAACCTTCATACCAGCAGCATACCAACATCAACAAAAACCATAAAAATCCCTCAAACTACACAACAAAAACAGCCCCTAAACTGCTGCAATTCAGCCGCACCGCTCAGTCCAAAACAGCCCTCAAAACATCTCCGTTCCGCCCGTTTCAGCCCTTAAGCAGCAATAAGCACCTCTCTTACATCACCCATTATAGCTGCTCTATTTCAGCCCAAAAGTGCAGCAAGTCACGACCAAAACCAGCAGCAAAAAACCCCTCAAACAGCCCTTTAAACAGCCCGGAACCAAGCCATCGAAAGCCTTTGACGATTCCGTTTCGACCGCAATTGTGACGATTCTGATACAATTTCTGAGGACTATAACACTTCATAACCATTACATTTATTTAATTTATGATTCATTTAAGTAATCATCTTGTTTATGATTGTATTTGTTATGTTTGATTGTTGTATCTCATTTCGTTTTTTCGGTTTGTTCATAGCTGCAGATTCGGCGATTTTTTCTGATTGCTCGGAATGAATTACGAGTCGTGCAAATACTCTTTTTAAAGCCTTCAAGTCTAATTTCCAGGAAAAATATTTAAAAATTTATAAAATGTAAAACAGCGTTTTGGCCTCGAACATGAGATGGGTCTGGTCTTACTCGCTGCACTGATTGTCGTTTTTCCAGTTTTAATGTCTAACTTTGCGAATTTACAGGACAATTGGAATTGACTAGGAGTCGGTGAATATCAGTTTTGAAGCTTATGATGTTTAGTTTGATTATAAAAATATAATAAATAAATTAAAAAGTTAATTCTTGCAGTTATTTTCTGGTCCAATAGCCGGAATTGGTCAGGGCTGGTTTCTTTGTTTTATTTTTGGAATTCTTCTTTGTTTTATTTGACATGATTTCATTTAATCTTATTTGATTTATTATATTTTTGGTGATTTTATTTTATTTCTTCTCACATTATTATATCAATACTAACTTTTACTTTGTTTTCTTTGAATAAATTGTTAATGGCAAGAACTATTTGATTCTTAACTTTTATTTTCTATTGTCTTTCTACGAGCGATCTAAGGTAAAAATTCTTGTATATTCTATTCTCTATTCTTGTTATATTTCTCAATCACCTTTTATATTCTTTAAATAAGATCGGAAATAACACGAATCATTTAAAATCAGATTGACTATGGACAACCGGTTTTTAGCACCGTTTTAACTTGATTAAGTCCAAAGTGGTCACAATTTCTAGGTTAGGTAGTCTCTTGTGCATAATAGAAACATACTCACTTAGTAATTTTTAGGGTTAGTACGCTGCTAAGGTCTAAAAAACGTAAGTTGTGTGCATCCATAAATCGTGCTTAATGGAATTACAATGAGACGGAGTAGTAGGCGCTACATGCGGGCGGATTGGGTTACTGATCTCAAATCCGCCGTACCATGTCCGAACCCACGACTGGTTATTGTGATGTGGACGTGGGGCATGTTTTGACCAACGTTTCGGGCGTCCGTGAATAACCTTTCTAGGCACGGTGGCGACTCCCCTTACTCGACAACACTACCCCAACGCACTCACGTGCGGGCTCCGT
>SNQN01003196.1:40271-52689 GCA_008642245.1 Bassia scoparia
TACAAAAGCTAAGCCAAGAAGCCCAGAACTCCACAAACTCTACTGCCACTTACCTCCTTCATATCCATTGCCCAACCTTGATTTCACCAAGCAACCTCGATCAAAGTGGGGGCTCACGCCACTTAACCAAACCATGCAACGCCCAACATTAAGTCATTCCCAAACACCCAAAACCCCATGGGTTGGGGGCTCACTTTGAATTCACAAGATCGCCTTTTGCTCGAATGGGGGCTTGAGACGGCTCATCCCCATATTAAAAGCATCTTACCATTAGTCAATTCTTGGTCCATTTCATGCATTTAGATCTAGAATAAGACTCGCTTCGCCATTAGCCATTGCAATATCTTCATAAATTACTGCGCATTGAGTTTACATACATCATCATGCATATCTCCTGCAACAAACAATTACTTTTGCACATCTACACATGCACATGTACACATTGCCACACCTCGAACATTGAGGCTAGGCCTCATTTCAGGCAGTTTGCCTTACAGACGCTCTTATAGCGGCATCTATCGCTATACGCAGATTGTTGTAATACGCATATCATTCTTCCGAAAAACGAGGTCAGCCGTAGGGAAGGTTTCTGGGAACGAGGCGCTTCGGAAGAATGTCATATCGACAGCTATACGGCATTCATGGCTATACCGCGGATTGTTGCTATATCGCAACAGTTCTTGCCCGAAAGCCAGGTCAGCCGTGGGAAGGTTCCTGAGGAACGAGGCCTTCCAAAGAATTCATATTAATCACTCACGATGCCTTATCGGCAATTCATACGCTATATTTGCGTGATCTGTTGTCACATGCGCAACTTTCCCCAAGTAGCCAAGTTCAAGCGTATTTGAGGGGTTAACCTTCCGAAGGAACGAAGGCGCGTTCCGATCGGAATCTTACAGTTACGTCTTCCGATTAAGCCGATAGGTCTAGCCCGTTAGGGAGGCCAACTATATCATTCACAACTTCCCCGAGCCAAGTCACCGTAGGGGAAATTCCGAAGGAACGAGGCGCTCCGACGGAACTTGCATACTGCCTTCCCGGAAAATGCAAGTCCGCTCGGTAGGAATGGCTATCTACATCTTCATTTTTTCCCGAAAAAGGTCCAAAGGTCCACGTGGAGAAGCTACTTAGAAGGGGGAAGGGGCGCTCTTAACAAGGTATTCATCTACTTCGGTCATTTCTCCTGAAAAGCCAAGGTCAGCCGTAGTGGTAGAAAGCAGCCCGAGTGATCCAGGCCTTGCCAAGGGCTAAAATCGCATGTGGCGCATGTAACAGGTAAAACTTAATCCTTTGTTTTGCTAGTAGCTTTTTTGGCGAATAAAGGGTGAGCTAAGTGTTACAGAGTCTGTATAGTTGCTCTCGGTTCCCAAAATTCAAAAATACTTTGACTTGCGTTTATCGATATTATCTGTTCTCTCAGACGTCAGTCTAAAGTGGGGCTCTTATCTACTATAAGCTCTTGCACACTTCGGGGTTAATTTTCTCCCTGCTACTTCAGTATATTCCATATATGACACTTCGGGTCTTATCATTGATCTCCCTGCTTACATAGAAATCTAGTCACTAAGCATTCTTTCGGGTCTTGTATTTCTCCCGTCCTATTGACAGAGTTCCGTTCAGCACATCTCCTTGGGTCTGGAAACTTTCTCTACCTGCCTACATGAAGTTCCGGTCAGCCATCTCCTGGAAAGAGCCAAGGCAGCCGTAGGGAGAAAGCGTCCTGAGGATTCTCAGCGCTGCCGAAGGATATCTACACCGCATGGGGCGCGGTAACAGGTAAAACTAACTTGTTGTTTGCACCTTTTGTAGTTGCCTCTGTTTTTGTTTTGAAAAGGGTAATCTCAATTAGGTCGCATGTAATGTTCTTGAGTTGCTCTCGCGTCCCGAATTGCGAATACTTTGACTTTTCGTCTTAAGAGATATCGTCTCTTCAGATCGAGTCAAAGTTGGGGCTTTCTGTAGACACCTAAATGTCTCCCCAATGAAGGGCTCTATAGATTTTACTATATCGTATTCGTCAATTGGGTCCGGTTATTTCTTTAAAGTGCCGAAGTTATTGCTAAATTAAATCCTTTAAACCTATTCCCCTTAAAACCCATATCCTCATACTGCTAAGCCTAAACCAATTTACCTTTAATTACCAAGCTCTATAATATAGTAATATATAAATAATAAGGAAAATTTGTCATAACTACTACCCTTCATCTTTTGTCAAACTTTAGAAAAAATACCTCATCTTTGTTTTTTTTTAAAACATACGTACCTTTTTTCACTTTTATCAAATTGTTTGTGACCACGACCACTTAACGATTTTAACCTTAACTTCACCTTTTCCTTCTGCGTCTCAATTACACCTCCCACCACCTCTACATGCTGCCTACCTTTGCCCCTTTTCCCACTACACTTCTGGCCGCCTCCTTCCCTGCACCGTTCACTTCCACCTCCCCTTCTGCGCTCCCCCTGCCACCTCCGTCTCCCTCCCTAAACAAGCCAACCCAGGCAGCCGCTCTTCCCTTGCAAGTAACTCTTCCCAGCAAACCAACACTTGCCTCCAACAAGATACCATCAACCAGCTAGCAACCCCCAACAAACCACCCCAACCGCACTATCCCGTACAGAGAAACCCCAATTTGAAACCCATCAACGAACAACCCAATTCGATAACCCTATTTCGAAAACCCAATTCGATTCTCATTTTCGAACCCCTTGTGAAAAACCCATTGATTCTCAATTCAAACCCTAATTCAAATTTGGGAAATTAGAACAAAACCCTGTTAAAGAAGATTGGGGGACATCAAGGGGCGAGCTGGGGTTGGTAGTAAATTTATGGCGGGCTGGTGCGTGGAGGTGTCGCGAGGTGGTGCGATGAGGGGTGACAGGTTGAGCGGTTTGCTTGGGGTGGTATTGCAGGTGTTAGTGGTGGTTTCGAGGGTTTCAAGAGTGTTCGTTGCTCAAGGTGGTGGTTTCGAGGTGTTTGTGGCTCAAGGTGGTGGTTTTGAGGTTATAGTGTGAGAAGGCTGTGGATGGGAGGTGGCAAGCAGTACGGGACTGGTGCGAGAGTGTGGTTCGTGCTGGTTGGGAAGGGAGATGAGAAACTGTTATTGATAACCGTTAAGTGGTCGTGGTCACAACATTTGATAAAAAGTGGGTAGTTGTTTTAAATAAATAAAAGTGGTAGTTGTTTTCAAGTTGAACACAAAAGGGTAGTTGTTTGACAAAATTTCCTGATATATAGTATAATTAGATAATTAAATAATAATATAATATATATATAATAAATAATAATAATAATATAATAATATAATAATAATAAATAAATAATAATAATAATAATAATAATATAATATAATAATTAATAATAATAATAATAATAATAATATAATAATAATTAATAATAATAATAATAATATAATCAATAATAATAATAATAATAATAATAATAAAATAATAATAATAATAATAATTAATACATAATAATAATTAATAATAATAATAATAATAATAACTACATTACGAATAAAATTCTAACAATCCCATAACAACCCCAAATCCCATGCAAGCCCATTTCATGCAAACCACCTTAACCCCTTTGCAAAACATTTCACGCAAAGCCCATGCAAAACTCAATAGACGCACAAACCACACCACGAACTTCCATTTCATGCCAATTTCAACCCTACTCTCTTTACCTAATCCTCCCTATAAAAACCTTCATACCAGCAGCATACAACATCAACAAAAACCCATAAAAATCCCTCAAAATCACACAACAAAAACAGCCCCTAAACTGCTGCAAATTCAGCCGCACCGCTCAGTCCAAAACAGCCCTCAAAACATCTCCGTTCCGCCCGTTTCAGCCCTTAAGCAGCAAATAAGCACCTCTCTTAATCACCCATTATAGCTGCTCTATTTCAGCCCAAAAGTGCAGCAAGTCACGACCAAAACCAGCAGCAAAAAACCCTCAAACAGCCCCTTAAACAGCCCAGAACCAAGCCATCGAAAGCGCTTTGACGATTCCGTTTCGACCGTCGACGATTCGATACAATTTCTGAGGACTATAACACTTCATAACCATTACATTTATTTAATTTATGATTCATTTAAGTAATCATCTTGTCTATGATTGTATTTGTTATGTTTGATTGTTGTATCTCATTTCGTTTTTTCGGTTTGTTCATAGCTGCAGATTCGGCGATTTTTTCTGATTGCTCGGAATGAATTACGATGTCGTGCAAATACTCTTTTTAAAGCCTTCAAGTCTAATTTCCAGGAAAAATATTTAAAAATTTAAAAATGTAAAACAGCGTTTTGGCCTCGAACATGTGGGTCTGGTCTTACTCCGCTGCACTGATTGTCGATTTCCAGTTTTAATGTCTAACTTTGCGAATTTATCAGGACAATTGGAATTGACCTAGGAGTCGTGTGAATATCAGTTTTGAAGCTTATGATATGTTAGTTTGATATAAAAAATATAATAAAGAAATTAAAAATTAATTCTTGCAGTTATTTTCTGGTCCAAAGCCAGAATTGGTCAGAGGCTGGTTTCTTTGTTTTATTTTTGTAATTTCTTCTTTGTTTTATTTGACATGATTTCATTTTATCTTATTTTATTTATTATATTTTGGTGATTTTATTTTATTTCTTCTCACATTATTTATCAATACGAACTTTTACTTTGTTTTCTTTGAATAAATTGTTAATGGCAAGAACTATTTGATTTTAACTTTTATTTTCTATTGTCTTTCTAGCGAGCGATGCTAAGGTAAAAATTCTTGTATATTCTATTCTCTATTCTTGTATATATTCTCAATCACCTTTTATAATTCTTTAAATAAGATCGGAAATAACACGAATCACTTTAAAATCAGATTGACTATGGACAAACCGGTTTTTAGCACCGTTTTAACTTGATTAATGCAAAGTGGTCACAATTTCTAGGTTAGGTAGTCTCTTGTGCATAATAGAAACATACTCACTTAGTAATTTTTAGGGTTAGTACGCGTCTAAGGCTAAAAACGTAAGTTGTGTGCATCCATAAATCGTGCTTAATGGAATTACAATGAGACCGAGTAGAGGCGCTACATGCGGGCGGATTGGGTTATCTGATTCAAATCCGTACCATGTCCTAACCCACGACTGGTTATTTGATTTGGACGTGGGCCATTGTTTTGCACCAACGTTTCGGGCGCCGTGAATAACCTTTCTAGGCACGGTGGACTCCCCTTACTCGACAACACTACCCCAACGCACTCACGTGCGGGCTCCGTGGCTCAAGCCCACGCCACAAGCACCTCGATTAGTACCAAGCCACGCGCCGCTATTAGACGCAGAGCGTGGCCACGTCCTAATAACAGCGCCGATTAGCGATCAATCTTAGAGACTCTAGGAATCCTCCAATTTTGGAGGGAAAAAGCCATTAGCGACCAACCTTCGGTTCGCTAAATTAGCGACGATCACAGTTCGCTCCTAATGTAGCGACGACTTTTTGTCTCTAATGTCTTTTTCTCCCACAAAATGTGCAATTAGCGCCAAGGAAATCGATCGCTAAAGATGCAATTGTCCTCTCGCAAAAAATTGCATGAAAATTGAAATTAGCGACCGAATTGCCGGTATGCTAAAAGTGGTGCTTTTTTGCTATTTTTTAAATGTGTATATAAATCCATATTTTTTTGCGTAAATGTAATATATTATAAAAAATTAAATTAAACGGAAAATAAAAATAAATGCAAAAATAATTTTAATAATAAACATAAACAAGTCGTAAATAACAGAAGATAAAATAAATCTATACAGGATACTAGAAACTACGACTTGTTTGGATGATTCCTACATATTTACAATAGGTCTATTATGGTCCGAGACATGTGACTTCGGGATAATGTTCATTTCCGAAGTCAAATAATGTTCATTTCGAAAAATACAAGTGTCATTTTCAGATATGAACTGTACATTGAAAATGAATATACATGTTTGTTAGATGAACATTTCTAGTTTCGAAAAGTGAACATTTGCCCGTGACGCATGATGATAAACCATGGTCCGGGCTATAGAAATTGCGACTACTTACAGGTTAATTTGGGCCAAATACATACATCAGCCATACAAGAACATACAAAAGAGCTCCACTAGCCAAGGTCTGTTAATTTTGCAACTCCAAGCTCATCAAAAAAACTTTCCCAGCTTCAAATCGTAATGAAAATATTTTTGATTCTTCTTTTTTTTGATCATTTTTTAGTATTTTTTCTAGGCTATGTTTTCATATTTGTAGTTTTTTTGAAGGAATTTTCGATTTTTGGACGATTTTCTAGGTAAGTCAGTTTTTTTATTTTCTGGGCTATTTTTAATTCAATTTATCACTTCAATTTTGTGACATTATATCACCCTTAATTACTTCATCCTCCATACAATAACTTGAATTTTTAGATCTTTTAATTTTGCCTTATCTCATCGCTAAATAATCGCAAATTCACTTTCTCAAAAATCGGCAAGGGAATCGACGACCGAAGCTGTGATGAATGGAGGCCGTAACAGCTTGGCAGCGTGGTGAAGGCGGCATAGTGAAGGCTGCGTGTTTATTTCTTTGTTTTGGGTTAGATTCCTGTGAGTTTCTTCGTTTTCTTGTATAATTTTTCCGATTTTAGTTGGGTCATTGCTGGGTTTTTCATTATTCTGGGTATTTGTTAGATTTCTGCATTTTCWTCAATTTGGGGTTTTCAGCATTTTCAGTCTTCTGATTCTTGATTTTTCGTTGATATTTTATGAATTTGTTTGTTTTTTTCCTTCACATATTGCAGTGAAGAGTAATTACATGGACATTTATACAGCAAAGGAAACAATACAGTATGATGCATAACCTTGGACGAGAATTCTAGATTTGTTAGATAAGATCATAAGAGTAAAGCTTTGTTATAGTATTAAATTACTTCGTATCTTATTTGTTAGGCCTTGTATAAGTAGGGCTTTGTAAAAATTATAGTAATGTTTTTTGTTTTTTGGTATAATCTTGTAAAACAAGAGTAGCTTTGTTAGAAATCGTAATTTTTACAAAATTTTCTAATAAAATGTAAGATTTTTTATGGTTTCAAAATTTCAATTGCCAATCAACGTAGTAGGTGAGGTGTGGTGTCACGCCTGCAATGTAGCAGTCTGCTTTTTTTAATTATATGTAAAACATAAGAGATCGGTTTTAATCGGTCTCTTAGGCTATCAAAGAGACCGCATCCGACACAAGAACCGGTCTTTTTGATACACCTAAGAGATCGATTTAACGGTCTCTTATGTTGTAGTTTAAGAGACCGGTTTTCACAAAACCGGTCTCTTTGGTTTCTTTAAGAGATTGCAATTACTAACCGGTCTCTTCACTTAAGAGCCCTATGAGCTAAAGACCGGTTGTAAAGCGGTCTCTTTGGACTTTTTTGTAGTAGAGCCAAAGAGGTTGTGCTCTCTCACATCAAGAGTTCATGCTCTCTCACAATAAAGAGGTTGTGCTCTCTCTCAATAGAGTTTGCGCTCTCTCACGACGGTGGTAAAGAGTTTGTGGTATCTCACATACAGAGGTTATGCTCTCTCACAATGGAGAGTTCGTGCTCTCTCATGATGGTACCAAAGAGGTTGTGCTCTCTCACAACAACCAAGATGAAATTAAAGCTAAAGAGGTTGTACTCTCTAACAACAGCCTAGACAGAATCGAAGCCAAATAGGTTGTGCTCTCTCACAATAGCCAAGACAAGATTAAAGCTAAAGAGGTTGTGCTCTCTCACAACCGCTAAGACGAAATTAAAGCTAAAGAGGTTGTGCTTTCTCACAACGGCTAAAATGGAATTTAAATCAAAGAGGTTGTGCTCTCTCACAACGGTTAAGACGAAACAAGACTAAAGAGTTTGTGCWCTCTCACATAAAGAGATCGTGCTCTCTCACAATGACAAAGATGAAACAAAGCCAACAAACGATGATGAAAAGAGGTTGTTCTCTCTCACAATGGCAACAAAAGAGTATTCGTGCTCTCTCACGATGGAAAAAGAAAAGCTAAAATATAGATGCAGGCATTGACACAAGTTCCCCATGAAGTCCAGGACGGAGGCACCGAAAAGGGTGAAGGCAGATAACAGCAAAAGCGCGCACACCAAAATCCCCAACGAACACAAGAGCACTAATAGAGATGAAAGCAATCAGGTTAGCAAAGAAAGCAACATCAACACAAGGACTAATAGACATGCATCAAGTAAGAAAGGAGCAAGAAAGAAAGTAACAACAACCACAGGTACCGGGTACTTTGGCTTTCGTTTAATGAGACTTTGGTCTCTACACACATAACCAAAGTGGGGGCTKCTGTAGATATCTACATTTATCCCTAGCCCAATACGGCCGATGATAAGACACCCCTTGCAACACACAAGCTGAATTGAGAGAGAACTAGGGCCCTAACAAACCATAATAAARGAACGTTTTCACTACATCTGGCGCGTTTCTGTACACAAAGCACCCTTAAAAGTTTGTTTTAATTTCAAAATTATTTTTTAACTTATTTAAACATTTTTCTAGATTTTTGCGAATTTTCTAAGCATTTTGACAATTTTCGCGAATATTTAAGAATAATAATTTTGTGATAATTAATTAAAATTATGAAAACAATTCCAAAATTCATTGAAATCTATCACAACACACTACTTTTACAAGGAATTTTATGAATAGTTTTGCATAAAGTTTGTTAGCTGTGAGAAAAGTAGTTATGAATTCCAATAAAAAACGCAAAACCTAGCAACGGACCATTCCAGGATGTTTCGTCTCGAACACGCGTTCCGAGGAAGCGAAAATCCCAAGCATCGCATAATATCAAACCATAATCACAATAATATAGCGATGATCGTATAATCACGTATTATTTCATACGATTTTATTAGTATTTTTAAACCAATCTCGCTATATGTAGGGTTCAAAACAATCTCGAATCATCGCGAATATATCATCGCAATCGCCCACATAATATCAGATAATAATATTGTATAAAATCAGTAGGATCATATTACGATATTATATCATCGCAATCACGCTATTCGCAGGCAAGTAAATTGGCAAAAAATCCAGGCCGATACTAGGCGCTTTGCCAGTTTTGGGCATAATATGCCCCTTTTGGCGTAATGCACCCAAATGTGCCTATTTTGGCCGATTTTGACCCTTGCCTATATTACAAAGCATCGCTTTCATTTGCACAACATCACGCCTCATGTCACTTCTCAAACTCCTCTCTCTCTGCAGTTTCTTCTTCTCCTTCTCCTCTAAAACACATCAACGTTCTCACTCTTTTGCATTCAAAATTCAAAATCATTCATATTAATTCAATCAAGCATTCAAAAACACGATCAAACAGATTTTTCACATCACAAACACATTTCAAAACACAATCACGCACTCTATTCATGCACGTCATATGAGATCTCGGCTTGAATCTCAGTTCTTAGTTAGATTTGGGTTCTTGGTTTATTTTCAATTTATTGTGTTTGTTCGTGTACGTACGAGTCTGCGAAGAGCCCCTAGTATCGTTCTCATTCATTAGCACCGCTGTTCAAGTATGTTTTTGGCCAAATGTCTCAACTCCTCTATAAACACCCTAATTCAGCTTGTTAGAAATTCGACTCTTCTATCAAATTGGCATTAATATTGATTAAACAACTATCCCTCCGTTTTTTTATTGTTTCCGTTTCTATTTTGGGATGTTTTTAATAGTTGTTCCAAAACAACATTAAATAACTTTTTCACATTTACCTACTTTATTTACTCTACACATTATGACTTACCCCTTTCTAAAGTCAAACCTTTCATTACTTTACCAATCTTTTCACCAAAAATACTATTTCCCATAAAATTTCATTCACACCATTATACTCTTTATACCATACTTATTCACACTTTTTTATCTCAATTACTCAACTTATTATATTCAAACTCAATCAACCCTAAAAACACCGTTCCATACATGGTCACGTGCGAACATCTAAAAAAAGACGGCATATTGGACATGAATCTAAAATCAACATATTAGCACAATCCTTTAATCTTTGCTCGACATGTTTGCATGCATGCAAATTACAACTTTTATGTCTTGAATAAGACCGACAAATTGCATGTTCTCATGCCTAAAAAGACTAATTCATGGAAAAATTGTCTTTTAGGCACCCTTTAATACGGATCTAAACAACACATGTCGCATAGTAATTTGCATGCTTAGGGTTAAAACGAAAATTTGTTGTTGTTGTTGTTGTCTTTTTGACAATGGAGTCCCAATGACTGAGTAGAGCCCACTAGACGCGGGTAGGGGGGGTGTTATGCACTACTTCACACCTACCCTTGTCCCCTAATCTAGACCATTGGTTCTCTACCAGACATGGAGTCCTTCACCTTGCTTTATGCAATTATAGGGAAGGCTTAWAACGTGTTCCGCTGCTTTGCAAAAGCAAGAATTCAATTCTAGAAAAATCCGAGTCATCAACTAATTGTACCCCCCGGAGTTGAGGGACCAGACCTAGTCCGGCCCGGTGACGCCCCGATGCCCATACAGACCCCGAGATAGAGAGGACTTTGAGGAGGATTAAAAAGTCTAGAAAGACGGGTTCGAAAGCTAGTGAGGAGAGGGTTAGTGCAGAGGAATTTGAAGAATCGAGTGATAGTGAGAAAGCGGTCGAGGATTTTGAGGAAGAGAAAGAAGAGACAATGGCAAGACCTATTAAGGATTTGGGGACCCAAGGCACCTATGCAACAATTAAGGCAATTGTTTTACCTCATATTGATGGAAACTTTATGAATTAGGTAGAACCTCATCCATGTCATAGAATCAAGGCAATTTCATGGAATAAAGATTGAAAACCCACATAAGCATTTGAAAGACTTTGAGAAGTATGTCGATACGATTAAAGTCAATGGGGTTAGGTAAGATTACTTGAGACTCGAGTTATTTGAATTTTCTCTTTTGGGGAAGGCTTAGTTTGGCTTGAGAAGGAAGTAAAACTTAACTCATTGACTACTTGAGAAGAGACAACTAAGGCATTCCTACACAAGTTTTACCCCCATAGAAAGACAACTGAGATTCGAGCCAAATTGCAAGGGTTTAGTCAAAGAGTGGATGAGACTCTCTCCGAGGCTTGGGAGAGGTTTATGGAATACCAAAGGGAATGTCCACGTCATGGGATTCCCATATGGTTGCTYTATCAAACGTTTTAGATGGGGCTTAATAACACAAGCAAAACGAGTTTGGATGCCAGAACAGGTGGTCCAATTATGAATAAAAGTGAGGATGAAATAGAGGCCATTATAGAAGAGATTGTGTATAACTATGCGACATGGCAAAAAGGGGAACGAGCTCCCCCAAGGCAAACTAAGGGCACCATCCACTCTCTAGGCGAAGGTGAGTGTACAGGCGCCGGGGCGTCACTGTGTCGGACTGGGTCCTGTCCCTCTTCTCTGGGGGGTATAATTAGTTAATGACTCGTATTTTTCTAGAATTGAATTCTTGATTTTGCATAGTGTGACTATGCCTGGAGTTGTGTTTCTATATTCGAAACGAGAAGAGGAAGTCGCACTTCTTTTGGAAAGCTGCAGAACCCGTTTTAAGCCTTGTCTATAATTGCATAAAGCAAGGCGAAGGACTCCATATCTAGTAGTCCACCAAAGGTCTGGATTCGGGGACAAGGGTAAGGGTGAAGTAGTGCACAACATTCCCCATGTCTAGCGGCCTCTACTCGGTCATTGCGAGTCCATTGTCAAAAAGACAACAACAAACAAATTACCGTTTTAACCCTAAGCATGCAAATTACTATGTGGGTTGCTTAACAGAAATAGATGCACATATGAATAATTTGTTGTTGCGACATGTGTTGTTTATATCCGTATTAAAGGGTGCCTAAAAGCTAATTTGTCCWAGAATTAGTCTTATTAGGCGTGAGAACATGCAAYTTGTCGGTCTTATTTAAGACATAAAAGTTGTGGTGATTTGCAAGCATGCAAGCATTAAACAAGAATTAAAGGTTATGTCTAATGTTGATTTTCATTCATGTTRAATAGTTTTTAATMAATATTACATGCTAATTTGTATCAAAAAAGTCAAATTTCTAACAAGCATGTAAAAGGGGGTTTAGAGATTGAGACATTGGCCTTAGACTTACCTTGCAACACGGTGCTAATGAATGAGAACGATGCTAGGGACCCTCGCGAACTCTTACAAACATGAACAAACCGAAATCGACCACTAAATAAACCAAGAACCCCAAGTCGAACCAAGAACTTGAGATCAAGTCGAGATCTCAAATGAGTGCATGAATGGATACGTGATTGTGTTTTGAAATGTGTTTGATGTCTTTGAGAATGATTTTGGTTGTGTTTTTGAATGCTTTTGAATTTTGAATGCTTTTTGAATTTTGAATGCAAA